>OVBE01000755.1:0-18801 GCA_900406425.1 Iberis pinnata
AAATATAGAAAAAAGCATTTATACATTGATATAATAAATAATAAAGTAGCACAAAATCAATGCTATAAAAACAATAGATATGATAGCAATCATTATCAACACACTAACTTATATTATAGTATACTCTAGCATTAATATTACTTCCATTGAAAATAAGAACCTTTGATAGCACATTATACAAAGCTATCATTATACTAATACTACTATAGCATAAATCCAAACGCTATCTTACCTTACAGTATATTATAGCGTTTATAAAATTCTGCGATAATAGATGAGGACATATCATAGCTAATAATATCAACGCTATTGTTGACAACAATATATTATAACATAAAATATAAATGCTATTGTCGACAATGATTTATTATAACAAAAAATATAAATGCTATCGCAAAAAAGGACATTTGATAGCAACCAAACTAAAACGCTATCAATAAATTAGATATAACATAGCAATACAATCAAACGCTATTGTAGTGTATTATACGATAGCAGTTTTCATTAACGCTATAATAAGTGACCGACCTACGATAGCTGGTCCAGTCATAGCGTTTATGGAAACGCTATGAAAGGTCTATTATAGCGTTAATTGTGTGCTATCAATGAGACTTTTTCTTGTAGTGAGGGAAATGAGACGAGAGTAAATCGGAGTTGGTGAAACAACTGAAACTTCTTGTATTGAGGGATCAATTTGATTTTGATGTAGACGTATCTGATACAAAAAAATTGGTTGTTAAGTGTTGGGTTGCTGGATGTCCCTGGAGAGTTTGTGCTTCTAAACAAGGGGTTTCCCCGGCATTTCACGTTCGTATTTGCGATTGAAAACATACATGTTCTGTAACTGAGCGTTCTATTCGACCTAAACAAGCAACACCAGATATTTTAGGACAGTTGTACAGGGACTTTCTCGGCGACATTGGTCCGTCCGTTCTACATGCGAGTGTCAAAATAGTTATCAATAAGCAGTTTGGTAAAGAGGTACTTATTTTTTTTGGCCGAGTAATTTAAAAGTTTGGGATGAGTTATAATAACAATATACTGAGTTATATTAATGTAAATGCTGAGTTATTTTAATATTAAGGTTGATTTATGTTTTTGATGTGACTGACTTAATTATATGATGCGGTTGACTTATTCAAGTGGTTATGTTTTCAAGAAGCAATTTGGTACAAAGGTATTTATTTTTTGAGGCCTAGTAATTTAAAAGATTAGGCTGAGTTATATGATTGGTAGGCTGAGTTATATTAACTATAATGTTGAGTTATTTTAACATAAAGGCTGAGTTACTGTAACATTAATGCTGAGTTATGTTTTGGATGTGACTGACTTAATTACTTGATGCTGCTGACTTATTCGAATGGTCATGTGGACAAATGTCATATTAGAAATCACATAAGACGCTGCAACATGAAAGGGAAATTGATGAGGGAACACCTGAGATTGGGTTTGATAACTTGCCTTCTTACTTATACATGATAAGAAGGGAAAATCTGGGTACATTTGCGCGTCTTCAAATCAATGAGTGTGGAAGATTCATGTATGTGTTCCTTTCGTTTGGTGCGAGCATAGCTGGGTTTCCTTTCATGCACAAAGTTGTGTTCGTAGATGGTATATTTCTTAATGGTAAGTACAAAGGGACGCTTCTCACAGCACTAGCTCATGATGGTAATTTTCAGATTTTTCCAATAGATTTCGCCGTGGTTGACACTGAAAATGATGAATCGTGGGAATGGTTTTTACGAAACTAAAAGTTTTTATTCCCGACGGGAAGGATCTTGCGATAATCTCAGATAGGCATAAGTCGATAGGGAAAGAAATTGGGAATGTGTATCCGCTGGCTTGTCGGAGAATTGCACGTACCATTTATATAAGAACATTTTGGGACGGTACAAAGGAAAAGATGTTTTACGTCTGTTGAAGAAAGCGGCAAGATATTTTTGGTTGCCTGATTTTAATGAGATTCTTTAGGAGATTCAAGCGATTAATCCTGAACTTCATGGGTACCTCCAAAGAGTTGATGTCCGGTTGTGGGAGCGTGTCCATTTCTGGGGTGAAAGGTACAACTTGATGACAACGAACATAGAAGAATCAATGAACAGAGCACTTTCAATTACTAGAGTCTTAACATTGTTCTAATATTAGAATCGATACGAAAAATTGTGAGATGGTTTGTTGAACGGAGAGAGTATGTTGTATTGCAGCAAACCACGCATACCCGTGGTGTCGAGAAACTACTACAAGTAAGTCAACCATCACAATTAATAAGTCAACCATCACATTTTATATATCTGACGTAAAACTCATAAAAAAGCCGTAATGTTTATTATTATGTATTGATAATTAATAATATGGCCGCGTTGATGCCGCCAAACTGTTTACGGTACAATTGATTGATAAGTCTCGCATGGAAGTTAAATATGGGCAATCTTTGCTTGTTGTTAACTTGACTGCGAGAACGTGCACATGCAAGTGTTCCGAACATGAGAAATTACTATCAGAGCGCTGATTTGGTTAACGCATATGCTCAATCGGTTATGCCGTTTGATTCAGCGCATCAAATTCCAGAAAACATGGATAAACAACAGTGCGTGACCCGTTTATTCGTCCATAACCAGGAAGACCTAAAAAAAGATGAAATATGGTTTAGAAGTTTCACTTGAGAAGAAACGTCCAAGGAAAGAACACACATGTTCTCGTTGTAGAAAGAGTGGGTATAATGTGAAAACTTGTCCGATGTAAACTGATTTATGAACTTCAATGTTTTTGTGATACGAGTGAGTTATGGATTCATGATGATTGAGTTATGTTCTATCTATGGTTGAGTTATTATTAACCAATGAGTTACGGATTAAATTTATTTTTATGCGGCTGATTTCTCGTTTAACTATAGCTGAGTTATGATTTCGATAAGGCTGAGTTATTAATCGAAGAGTCACAATTTTTTTACCTCAGTAACGTAATAAGGCATCATAGCCTCGTATTATGACATAATAGATGCGTAATACTCCCTCCATTTTTATCTGATTGATGTTTTAGACATTTTTTTTTNATAATAGATGCGTAATACTCCCTCCATTTTTATTTGATTGATGTTTTAGACATTTTTTTTTAAAAAACGATTGATTTTTTCAATATTCTATGCATTTAAAGTTCAATAAGTATTAATTGAAAGTATTTGAATTCTTTGATTATTATTGGTTGATTTATATGGGAAAGTGTATTTTTTATCAAAACAAGATACTCCCTCCGTTTCAGTATAGAGTAAAAAAATAGTGACTCAGTTATAAAAGTTGATGAGATTGAGACTGAAGATTACTAAGATACTGCTTTATTGAATCAAGTCAACTTGTAAGTGTTCTAGACAATTTTTACAACTGAGATAGATTAAGAAAGAGTTTTAAATCTTTCCGCCAGTGAATCAAACTTCGACATCATCATCATGTAGAACTAATGCCCTCTTGAGCGAATTCTTACTACTACTCATCTGAAATACAAATACATTATAAGACTAAAACTTTTAAGTAACAAAAGCATAAGAGAGTAGCTAGGTTGAAGAGGAAGCACTATAAAATACCTTATAAGGGATAAAGGTTGAGAAATAAACTTTGAAAACAAACCAGAGAAGAGGAAGAAGATGAATAGAGAAACTTAAAAGGAGTCAAAATTGGAGCTTGTTACAGACGATGAACTTACTAAAAAAAAGAAGAAGAGTTTTTATCAAAAAATATGAATTTACTACGATAGTATAACACATCTTGGAGATTTGGTGCCCCTTTGGTGGTTGCGATAAGTAGGAGGAAAGCGGATTACATGCGTAGTAAGACATCATTTGCCTTGGTTATAACAACTACTCGATATTATACGCCTAAGTTATTATTTATCATTCCGCTGGATTATTATTATTGTTTTATAATAAACGATATGGCAAGGTTGTTTTTATTGAATGCCCAAGTTATAAATTTAAAAAATACGAAACGGCTGAGTTACAACAATCTTATTATTCTTTACATAATACAATATGAGAATCTTTGAACCACTTTTTTGAATCATCATATCACATCATAATATAGTGAGAAAAGTGAGCACATTGATTATTATCTATATATACATCAACTTGGTGCTTCATGTGATGATATTGTGAGTCACGACTTAGTTTCTTTTTCTATACGACTGAGTTATGGTTACGAATAAGTTATGTTTACGACTGAGTTATGCTTATTTAATAACGGAGTTTTCTTCGTGGTTAAAAGTTATGGTTGCCTTCACTTTCAGTTACGACTGAGTTATGTTTAAGACTGAGTTATGTTTATAGTACTATGTTGAAATTTGTTATTTTACTTCAATAAAGCAGCATTTTTGTAATCATCAGGCTCAATCTCATCACCTTTTTTACAACAAAAGTTTTTTAGAACATTAATAAGTTAACTTTAATTTATAGCATAACAAAAAAAAAACAAGATAGATGAACAAGAATTGTATTCCGTCCCCCAGCCATTCATGAGCTTCTGAGTTCCTCTTTTCGATGTCCTTCATGTGGTACTCAAATAACGCCAACTACCAATAGATACTTATTTGGTAACCACAAAGGAAATGAGAAGGAAATGGTAAAATAGTGGAGTATAACAAGTAGAAGCCTAGAGAGAAAATTGCGGTCAGTATACCATAACATAAGCAGCCAATGTTACAATAAACATTTGGAGATTTGATGCCTCTTTGGTGGTTGAATAGGATAAGCAGGAGGGAAGCGGATTGCATGCGTACTATTTGTGAGCAAAATCGAAATCGTAAAAGATAGAATGCGTGCGTGTTGTTTGTGAGGAATATCAAAAGTGTTAGATTAAGAAGAGAGAATGGGGAAGAGAAGAGAGGAAAACCTGAGTAGATTAAGCGAGAAATTGAGAAGTTTTTTGTAACTAAATCGAGAAACAGAGAAATAAATATAGAGAGATAATCATCGGTTCAAAGTCACATAATTTAGAGTCATGATTTTTCGTATTCCTGCATCATTACACACCTCGTAAAATCACACTATAGCTGGGTAATCAGACATAGGGTTTGACCTCCAAAACCTATTATTTCATCATATCTGTGTGGTAAGACATCATTTGCCTCGGTTATAACAACTACTCAATATTATACGCCTAAATTATTGTTTATCATTCCGCTGGGTTATTATTATTTTTTATAATAAAAGAAACATCTAAGTTATTTTTATTGAGTGCCTGAGTTATAAAATTCAAAATNCTCAATATTATACGCCTAAATTATTGTTTATCATTCCGCTGGGTTATTATTATTTTTTTATAATAAAAGAAACATCTAAGTTATTTTTATTGAGTGCCTGAGTTATAAAATTCAAAAAATACGAAAAGGCTGAGTTACATCAAGCTGATTATTGTTTACAGAAAGCTGGGTTTTTTCCGTCTCTACTTTTATGACTTAGATATTTTTTTGTACGGCTGAGTTGAGTTACGACTTAGTCCTATTTTCAGACGGCTGAGTTCTGTTTGATTACGGATGAGTTATGTTAACTTTATGGCTGAGCTATTTTTGATGACGGATGAGTTTTGTTTGCTTACAATACATGACTAGAGTAACAAGTAAATATGGAGATAAAAGTAGTTCCATATGTAAATAACTAAATTACATCAAGTTTTTCTAAACCAGACATCTCACTTCCCACGTAGTAATGTGCTCTACATGCTACAAAAATGTGCAAATAGTATGCTATTGGCAATATTAACACAAATCTTGTACACTACATCAACTTGTATCAATAGTACCACCAGCATAATAAAGGCAATGGGAAAAACTAAAGAAGTATTCATTGGTAGTTGGCGTTAGTTGAGTACCACATCAAAGATCCAGAAGAACAGTCTGTGTATTTTCCACACTGTGATCCAGAAGAACTCGGATAAGAGTTATCTGTTTCCCCTTTAGTGGTTGCATAGGATAAGAAGGAGGGAAGCAGATTACATGCGTACTAAATGGACCTTGAATTTGATGCTACCATTTGGAGAAACAGACATATCCATTAGAATCAATAATGAAATGAATTCAATATTCCACAATCCCATTGAAGCAGCTGGGGAAAATAACAAGAAGAAGCAATTATAACATATTGAAGCCAATATATAACAGAACATGGAACTGAAATTACCACTTTGGTGGTTGAATAGGATAAGCAGGAGGAAGCTTAGGTCATAGAATTCATCTGTAATTAAAGAGAACTCAACCGTCAGTAAACATAACTGAGCCATTGTTTAACAAGAAATAAGACGTATTACAAAAACATTCAATATGAGTTTGGCTGGATCTACTAGATATGTTTTGACTTGTTTGGACGTTATAGTTCGACATGTTGTTTTTTATATCACATATTTTAAGTTTATTTAGTATGTATAACTCAGTCAAAAGTAAAAAAACATATATCATAGGTAAGAATTACTGAGCCATTATTTATCTACAAAGTAGTCTTTAAATTAGCCTTTAACTCATCGTTCATGTATCTGATTCCCATTCGTACATTGAAAAAGAACCCAACCCCTTGGTACAAAGAGGCGGGAATACGAAAAATAATGACTCTTCGATTTATATTAACTTAAGAGAGAGATTGAGAAGTTGTAAGCAAATAAAGAGAGAAACAGAGAAATAAGTAAAGAGATAATCGTCGCGTCAAAGTCAAATATTTTTAATAAAAATCGTATAGTCATGGTTTTTTGTATTAAAGGCTACTTAAAGGCTGAGTTATTCTTACTTCTAAAAACGTAATAAGGCATCATTACACGCCTCGTAAAATCACATTATAGCTGCTTAGAGTACATTTTATATTAATTCTCAACATAAATCTTAATAGCACTTGGGATATTATAAAGTGGATACATACTTTTTATTAATATCCACTTGAGATTTTGAAAAGAGGATCTTTGTTAACACATTTATAATTCACATTCGATTTTCTAGCTTTAGAACGTGTTTAGAGTCAATGATTTGTGGTTTACGGTTTACTAACAAATATAAAAAAACCAAGTTAACTAAACCCTAAATCCTAAACACTAACCCTTACTACTCAAATAATGTTCTCATATAAAAACGTGAGTTAGAATTTTGATGAGTTATTTATAGTATATTCTATATGATTTACTTTATATGAGTTAGATCTCGTTCCCAAATCTACATGTTAGGTTTTAAAGTAACCGTAAGATAACATACATCTCAATAGCATTATCAGTTCTCATTCAATAAAATGGATACATACATTTTATTAATATTCACTTGGTATTGAAAAGAAGATCTTTGCTAACACACTTATAATTCACATTCGACTTTCGAGTTTTAGAACGTGTTTAGGGTCAATGATTTGTGGTTTAGGGTTTACTAACAAATATAAAAGGAAAGTTAACTAAACCCTAAACCCTAAACACTAAACCCTTACTACTCTAATAATGTTCTCATATAAAAACATGAGTTAGACTTTTGATGAGTTATTTAGAGTACATTGTATATGATTTACTACTTGTCAACCATCATAGCCAACAAATATGAAATCGAAAGGAGATTTATTGACAGAAAAGAAATAGAAGATTAGACGCAAGATCACAGAAAATACATAGTGATATATAAACAGTGAGCCCATGGGCTTTTGTTTCTAATATAATTTTGAAAAGAAAAATACTCAGCCCTTGTTACGTTACAGAGGTCAGAATAACTCAGCCTTTATTATGTTTCCGAGGTAAGAATAACTCTGCCCTTTCTATGTCTCCGAGGTCAAAATAACTCAGCCCTTATCACGCTACCGATGTCAGAATAACTATGGTCTTTAATATTTGAGTCTTGGATGAGTTATACGGCTACTGAATGGCTGGCTTAGCTTAATGATACAGTTGAGTTATATAAACATTTGATAAGTACGACTGAGTTACAAGACAATTCCTTCTTCACCTCATTTATCTTGGCCACTGAGGAAACAACTCTTGTAAAGACTCATTCATGACCATATTCTTCACGCGCACCTGCACAACTTAAAACATAACTCAACCTTCAAATTCAAACAAGCTTAGCCAACAAGTAAATAAAAACTATCTAACTCGTAACTCTGCCATGGTCAAAAATAAAAACTAGATATGTCAGCCACCTCACACGTAAAAACTAGCTATCAGTAACTCATAACTCAGTCACCAAGATAATAAAAACAGGATAACTCAGCCGTTGAACAGGAGATACAAACATCTCAACATAACACAGCCACCAAATAAATTAGAAACTCGGCCTGAAACATTACCTTGCCATATTTTTGATCTCATCATAGATGGCAGAATCTAAATTTGCACGTGGACGACTTGCAGCCCAACAAAGAAGTAGAATAACCAGAATCTCATCGTTTCTTAACATGTTCCCATAATTCTCTCCGAAGCAAGTGACAGATTCATACGCCCAAACCAATAACACGTGAACTAAACCATTTACAGTGTATGAGTTACCATCCGGACTAAACAACGTAATAGAATTAACAACAACATAAAATGCAGCATGACCTCATGGATATGCCATCAAAGCTTCATCGTCGAATACCATTTTCGCAGTTTCAAAAGGGTATCCTAGAATTAGGATGCAGAACGTAAATACCCATGTCTTGCATGCATAATAACCCCAACCATTTGCGCTTTTCTTTAGTCCATGTCCGACAGACCTTTAATGATTTCCTCAATTCATTATACTTTGGTCCCATCCCACGCGGCACATTCAACTCATCCCAGAAAGCTTTGTATTGCCCAGGTTCAAGTTCAAAACTTTCTGTTGGCTGTGTGTTTGTGTTTAATCTAGTTAACTCAACAAATTCGTTTAAACCAAACCTAATAGTTTGATCATGAACGATACTCAAAATCTCCTTCTTATTCACACGAAGCTGTGTACAAAGTAGATAATGTACTGTCTTAGCAGACCAAAAGATCGGGCTATCAGCTAGCTTGGAAATGATTCCAATTGGTAACGCCTTCAGCTCTCCCCACACATCAGTACCTATTGCTTCTCTAACTTCTGGGATGTCTCTCAAATAGACGTTGTGATTTAACAATTTTTTTTCAATATTAGAAGCCCTTAAAAGTCTTGGAGGGTAATCTCGTGTTTGATATTCATAGGCAGACATATGATCATAAGAAGATAAATATAAATCAACCAAAAATACAACTAACCCATATGCGAAGGTAAAAAAAATAAGCCATAACATATTAATACTCAGCAGCAATAAGATATAACTCAGCTACTATATAAAATAACCCAGTCACGTCGGAATATAAAACTCAGTCGTATCGGAAATAAAACTCAATCTTAACAATAATCAAACTTAGCCGCATTATATATCAAAATCACTCACAACATATAGGAGAACACGATGAGGGCGACTACGATTTCGACGAAGACGATTTCATAAAAGACGACCAGGGTTAAAAGTGGGGAGACTAAAATCTTGTTTTTATTTAGGGATTTACTCCGTGTAAAATACAAGAGTGTTTAAGAAGATTTATTAATTTATATGTAAAATGAAACTCAGACACAAAAACCCGATCTGCAACAAAATCAAACTCAATCGCAACGTACTCGGTCGTAACAGAAATCAAACTCAGCCACAACATAAATCAAACTCGTCCGTGACAGAATCAAACTCATTCGCAACATATATCAAAGGGAATCAATCACAACTTACCAGAAATTTCGACAAGGGTTCACAATAGGATTTCAGTGATGACGATTTCAGAGAAGACGACAAGCGCAATAACTAGGTCACTAAACCGTTTTTTCTTTACTCAGAGTAAAATACTAGAGTGTTTAAGAAATTTGATATGTATAATGTTTTATTAACGTGGAATACGGTTTAGTGATGTGAAATTCGGCTTACTGACGTGGATTTGTTCGTTATAAAGTAACCAAATTAAGAGAAAACTAAGGAAGAAAGTGAACCATAATTTACAAGAGTTTTGAAAACACTCTAGTAATTTTGAAAGATGTATGGTATTCTAGTAATTTTTCAAACTTTTCTATGGTATTAGAGCGATTTTCTCAATATATAATAACCAGAATACATAGAATATAGTTTAAGAATTTGAACCAGAATTCAGAAACAACCAAGAATGACGTAAACGTAACCCGAATGAAGAATACTACCAGATTTTAAGAACATAATGAAGAACGAGATTTAAAATGAACCATAATGAAGAATAAGAGAACCAGATTTGTGATTTATATCCGTTGGAAAGATAATTACAAGGCCCATATATGTTGGGGTCAAAACCGGTCACGACGAAATTAATATTCAAAAAATGTTGGTCTACGCACCAACCCCCATTAACGATTAAACTAACCAAACTTGCAGTATTTCTAAAATACCACATATGATGCGTTTCATAGGAATCGAGCAATAATCATAAAACCGCCAAGCGATTGTCTATGCATTGTTTTGTCCTTAGTCAAGAATTGTTTTTCCCACCGGGTTTTTCTATCACTAATGTTTTAACGAGGCAAGATGGTCTGCTTATTCGAAATGAATGCCCAAGGAATACAGAAAACCTCGACGAACACACAATCTCCGGGTAAACGCTTTAATCTCGAATATCTCCATGGAAAGAACGAATCATGCTCAAATACGAACAATCAAGACATACTCGGACATACGTTTATCTCGCTAGTTAGCGAGATGAATCGTAAGCATTCATCTCGCCAACTGGAGAGATGAATCTGTGTATGAAAATCATCTCGACGGTTGGCGACATGAATCTGTGCTAGCAATTCATCTCGCCAATTTGTGAAATGAATTTGTGAAAAAATTCATATAGCCAGTTGGCGAGATGAATTGGAAAATTCTTGTTGCTAATCGGCGAGATGAATTTGTGCAAACAATTCATCACGCCAGTTAGCGAGATGAATCAGAAACATTCATCTCTCCAACTGGCAAGATGAATATGTGCAAGAAATTCTTCTCGTCAGTTAGCGAGATGAATCGGAAACATTTATCTCTCCGGTTAGCAAGATGAATAGGAAACATTCATCTCGCCAGTTAGCGAGACGAATCGGAAATATTCATCTCGCCAACTGACGACATAAGTTTGTGTAAGCAATTCATCTTGCCAGTTAGCAAGATGAATCGAAAATATTCATCTTGCTAGTTGGTGAGATGAATTACAAGCAATTTATCTCGCCAGTTGGCGAGATGGATCGGCAAACTCGTCTCGACAACCGGCGAGACGAATCACATGCGCGCTTTGGGTCAATTTGGACGAATCATCTCGTTTTGTGTCATTCCAAGTTTGGGAATTTATGATAAAACTCGTAAAATTTATTCCTTTTGTACGATGACTTCCATCGGCTTGTGAAGAAATCACGAAACCGTGTTGTATTGATCAATCGTATAAAATGGTGACGGTCGACTTAAAATTTAATGTTTCCCGCTTATTCGATCGTATCATTGCACGAGTGTTTGTTTTCTCGAAAAGAACCATAAAAACTGCATAAACCATAAAATAGCCCAACGAGGCCTAAAACACGGTAACGGCCTTACGATTCTGGACGGGAATCAAGCCCAAATGCAATGACGGTTGAAGCTTGTCCTGCAAGCCAAAGAGAAATGGAAAAAATCCAGAAAAAGAAGATTTCCGCAGAAGAATCAATCAAGGAAGGAAGATTTATGCGGAAGAATAGAGGACGAAAAAGGAAGACGGATCAATCCTGAAGTCTATATAAGAGAGATGAAGGGAAGGGGCACATACACGTTCCATTCTGCACACCAAAGTACGTAGGGTTTTTAGATTACTTTTCCGTTCTTAGGGAGCTACCACTCAATTAGGTTATCAGTCTCTGGTTGTTAGATCTAGGATACGCATCGGTAGTTCTTGTGGTTGGGATTATCATCTGATTGTAACACGCTCATACGATTCAAAATAAGAAATCTCTTTTGCCTTCTTTTCGTATTCTTAAATCTCGTACTTTTATTATTTATTTTCGTACTCTAATCTTGTTCGTATTTGACTCATAGAAATCTGGGATCTTTAGAAAATTAGAGTTCTCTCTGATTTTCTGAACTAACAGAAATCGACTATGCGAATTTTTATTCCCACAGTTTGACGCTAGAAGGAGGGGACAAGTGATTTCTTTCATGTCAAACAAAAAGTTCATAAACATGAATATTGAAACTCAAAACGACCAACCAGCTTGTGATGGTCTTCCACCGAACGAAAACATTGAGCAGACTCCACCAACAAACGTCACCGCAATCAACGCCGACGCAAACACTGCGGCGTTCGAGGAGATTAAGAAAATGTTCTCAACTCTCAAAATGAAGTCGGAAGAACAAGATAAGCTGACAAGCTCTCTTGCAAAACAGGTCGAAAACTTAACCGCAAGAACCAGAGCCATCCTCCGTGTGGAACGACTAAGCGTAGCGGGAGAAGACTTGATTTTGTGACCCTGCCTGACAGGACGCAAAACATACAGAAAGAGCCGCCGGAACAAAATCACATCAGGAAAACTCCCGATGTGACTCTAAAAATCAACCTTCTGCCTCAAAACAAGGAGATGGAAGAGAATGAAGCCGAACGAATCAACTTCAAATCCACCAAACAGTCTGATTCCTCCAATGAGGACGCAGACGTGCACCCAAGAAGAAGAAGCAGATGCTTGGCTGGAAAAGATCACCAGTTTGATAAACCCATGACAGAGGAAGAAGAAAACATCTTTTGGGTAGAATAGGAAAACCTGGCCGAGGAACAGGCTCAGAATATCTGCAACAGACACCAACAAGTGCCAAAAACCAGCGACGATGACTTCGACAAAATTTGTGATCTCCGCGACTACATCGCTTAAACCGCTGCGGAAGTTCGAGCGGTAAAATTTCAAATCCACCATTCCACCAGTGCGGTACCAGAGAATGACCAAATCCTCGAAGAAGCCCAGAAAACGCCATTTACGGCACGGATCACTAAGGCACAAATCTCTGATCATGGAAAGATCAAGATCCCTATGAACGATGGAACCACTGATCCAAAATCTCACCTGTAAACGTCCTGAATTGCAATGGAAAGGTCAAAACTTAAGGATGGTGAGAAAGACACAAGTTTCTTCCTCTTGTTCGTCGAACACCTCCAGGGAGCGGCTCTCGAGTTGTTCTCCTGATTAAAACGCAATTCCATCATAAATTTCTGGGAACTCTCTTCGAAATTTCTCAAACAGTATTCCATATTCATGGACATGGAGACTTCAGATGTCGATCTATGTAGCATTGCTCAAAGAGAGGATGACCCCTCCGAGATTTCATTAAATGATTCAAGGTGTGATATCAAGAGTCATCAGGATAACGAAAAGGTAGTCGTAGATACGCTCCGAAAAACTCTATGGTACAAACCAAATTCAGAAAGTGGATAAGTCAGCGAAGGCATCCGCCAAAGAGGCTCCCTTGGAATAGAATTCAAAAATGAAAACCCTCATAACGACACATACGTCCATCACGAAGCAGAAGACCTTCAGGGAACGCATAAATACGCAATCAACCTGTCGTCCGAAAAAAGAACAAACGTCAGGTAATACCTGGACCTGAAACACCTCTTAGGATGGAAATTCCTTCTACCGATTCCACCAAACGAAAGGTCACTCCACGACAAACTGTAAAGTCCTTGGAGCATGGGTAACGGTAAAACTGCTAGGAAGAGAAATATCAGAAATTTCTAGCATAAACAATCTCCTCAGGGAAGCAAATTGGCCACCTAGGCTTGACCGGGTGCCGCCTGGTGACAATGCACCCCAAGGTCCCTGAGCGGAAGGGAAACGTAGNAGGGAAACGTATAAGAGAGCCTGAGTATAAAACTGGCAACGTTAATCATCGTCGAGTGAACATGTCTCTGCAATCAAAGCTTATCATCGCAAAGGCGAATCGAGCGCCAACTAGCCTGATCACCTTCTCTTTACATCTTTTGATTCGCCAAAAAACATGATTAACTTTGAAGAAAATAAAGTTATCAGAATCAATACTTCTCATTACGATCCTCTCCTAATCGATCTTGTCATAAGAGACCTTTAAGACCCAAGAATCCTCGTCGACAGAGGAAGCACAAGAAACATGATCTTCTACGACACTTTAAATAGGATGGGAATTAATCTATCTGAAATCACGCCCACGCCAAAACCACTCACTGGTTTCTTCGGCACAACGACCATGACCCTCATATCAATTCAACTTCCGGTCTTAGACCATCCTGCCATCTATAACGTAATCGTCTGAACGCTATGGATAAACTCCATGAAAGCAGTCATGTCGACATATCTCCTAGGAATCAAGTGCCCAATGCCCCATGGGATATCCGTAATCTAGGGATGTCAGAAACAAGTAAGACTTTTCTTCTTAGCTGAGCATAAACCAAGACGGGTCACAATGATGCCGGGCAATCAGACCTAAACAAGCGAAGATAACTCAGATGATAAACTGAGAATACTTCAGAAAAATCTGTAAACGCTTCAGAAAAACACGAATCGGATTCTTCGAATCGAGAAACAACTAAATCTGAAGAAGGCGACCATGCCTCCGAGCCCAACATCCCATACCAAACGACGAAACAAAATCCCGAGAAATTCGTCGACCCAACCATAGCCACTATGGCCAAAACAGACAACAAAACATCACCAAGCGAGTAATCTAACCCACGACAACAAAATGAACTACGAGATGGCTTGATCCCCGAAAAAGGTATGTAGGCAACTTTTCGCAAGAAAAGTGCACCTGTCCCCATCTCTAAAAAAGGGGGAGGGAGTGGGTATGTATATGTATATTCGTATACTCCCATATTTCAAAATATTTGCATCCATGTACTCGATATTTTTGAAACTTTCTGTGATAAGAAAATCGCATGTTACTCGAATACAATTTTTTCATCTTTTACGATTCACNGGAGGGAGTGGGTATGTATATGTATATTCGTATACTCCCATATTTCAAAATATTTGCACCCATGTACTCGATATTTTTGAAACTTTCTGTGATAAGAAAATCGCATGTTACTCGAATACAATTTTTTCATCTTTTACGATTCACACATATTCAGTTACGCTCGGAAACTCCTAAGTTACAACGAAAGCATTATATAACCCAGAAACATAAATATACAAAAACTTCTCCTAACAAGAACTTGGACATCTTCCTCGCTTGCAAGGACAAACATGTCCTTCAAACGAAACATATAAGTACTCCTCGAACACACTCCAAAACGAAAAAACCTTCAAACGGAAAAAGAACTTTTAGAAAAAGGGAGACATAGCAAACTTCCGAAAAAAAACTTCTGAATTCGTACAAACACAAACTACACATACTCCAAAATCAAAACAAGCAAACAACCACTCCTATATCAAACTCGTCGATTGGCCCCCAACAGACGAATTAGTCACCCAACCTCTCGTAAGATTGGTTCTCACACACCCAACACAAGGGTAAACAACGCTAAAAAAACCATAATTTTGGTCAGCACTTTCGAATGACCTAAAAATTGTCTTTGGAGAGATGCTTGGTTCCCGATTGATGCGAAACTGTCACATATCCCCACCCTTTAAAACCGAGATTAAACCTAGGTTTAGCCCTAAACCAAAAACACTGGTCTCTAACATCTCTAGACATAGTATCAAAGATCAATATGAGATCCCTAAACTATTGGTATCAAAACCCCCTTAGCAGGATTTCACCTTGGTTAGTACCACCTCCTAGGTTGACTCAATACGTATTGAGCACAGAAGGATTGATTGAGAGAGTTACCTATTGATATTACTCGTTTTTAATGCCTTATAGTGGGTGTTTTTACTTGATATTTGGCATTATCTGAGTATTTTTCTTTTGTCTTTGGCATGTTTTCATGATTCTAGGTGTTTGGGATGTTTTGAAGAGAAAAATGATGATTTTCATATTAATTCAGGTGCAAACGGACTTAATGAAGATGGAAGGATCGATCCAGACCTTCATAGATGAGGAGATCGATCGATTCTATCATGGATCTATCGATCCGAGTCCCTAGAAACTTACAGAAAATCAGATCACTCGATCCCACCAGGATCGATCGATCCCTTTGAAGCATAGATCGATCAATCCCTCTAAGGATTGATCAATCCCTTTACACGAGCAAGAATGAAATCATGCAAAATGACGAGACGCATTCGTCCTCAATACTTACTATTGGTTTTTCCTTATTAGGTTTTTATTTTCCTTTTATTTTAGACTATAAAAGCCTTTTGGCTTGTTTTATTTTCATTATCGCTTTTTTATATTTTCAAGAGATTTATCAGGGAGAAGAGATCTACTTTTGTATTTTAGAAAATTGCTGAACTCTGATCAGTTTTATATACAATTTGGTTTTTGAATTCTACAATGTTTACTTTATCTATGATTTCTGCTTTCGTTATCATGTCTGAGTAGTTTATTTATTAAGTTTTAGCAGTTTCCCAGGAAAACCAGGGTGATTGTTAGGGTTTGATAGAATGGATTGAATTTTATAGGTTCTTAGTCTAGATTTGTTCCTAATGCATGAATTAGAGTAGCTAACTAGTTCATTGATCTTAGAATTTTAAAATCAAAGGGATTTGGTTTAGAAGTCTGATTTAGTCTAGATGAATAAGTGTCTTTACTTGCGAGAGTATTGTTTCAGGGGATTATAAACTTATCGAATCTAAATTGTTATGCATATTTGAATCATCTAAATACGGCGGGGGTTTATCTTTAATGAATTAAACATATGGATCTAATACTTCGGGAGATAATTAGTCTATTGTTGTCTTTTGAGTTGACAACTATTTTCAAAGAAAATCCTTCATGTTAACCTTCGCTTTTAACCTGAATACCTGTGGAATTTCCTATTGCCTAGCGCTTTCGTTTTTGTTTTACAACCTTTTTAATTTTATCGTTATTGCCATTTTCTAATCATAATCACTATTTTATCTGTTCTTAGCTTAATTCGATTTTAAACTGAGAGTCGTACGTTCTTGTTCTCTGCGGATTCGATCCGTCTTATAATACTGTGTATGTTGTGCACTTGTAGTGAATATATTTGGGTTAAAACCTTATTGTATCAAATTTTAGGCGCTGTTTCCGGGGACCAATTGTGGCTCTTAAGTTTTCTTTAGAGTTTAGTCTAGGAATTTTTCTTTTTACAATACTCATTGCGTTTCTTTATTCTTGATTTCGTTTTTATAGGTGAATGATCCGATGATCTAAAAAATCAAAGGAATTACTCAGTTGCAGTAACACATATCTCTTGAATTTAGGATGTTCAATCCAGAAAGCAAGAAGAAACTCACAATCCTCCAACATAATGGGGGATAACGTCATTCCTAATCCAGTCTTTCCTAGAAGATCTTAACGGTCCTCCCCCTCAAGTTCGTCGGATTCCGATTAAAGAGGTCTTTTTGAACAACATCCCACCTCATCTTCCAGGGGTAAGCAATGCGATTATCAACCTGATAGGGGGAGGAGATGAAAGAAATCAAGTGCCACAAGGACAGCAAAGAGGTGGTAATGGTAATCAGTTGGGACCTAACTTCGTTCTTGTGAATGACCCACCATAACAGGTCTTCAATCGCCCACCTCACATGAACAGGGTTCTAGTTGCAGATTTCAACAACCCTGAAGCTTTCCTTGCTAATAGGTATGCACTTCACCCTCGTCCACCATACCCATGACTATAAGTTCCCATTCCAGCTCGTTCAGCTGATTCGCCAGAATCAATTCCATGGTCTTTCTACTGAGCATCCCATGGATCACATTGATAGTTTTGAAGACATGCACTACAATTCATATCGATGGAGTCTCTAAAGACTTTATGTATTGTAATCTCTTTAATCACTCACTAGCTATCAAGGCTCTCAGATAGTCGAAATCTATGCTTGCC
This sequence comes from Iberis pinnata, assembly GCA_900406425.1. Taxonomy (NCBI): domain Eukaryota; kingdom Viridiplantae; phylum Streptophyta; class Magnoliopsida; order Brassicales; family Brassicaceae; genus Iberis; species Iberis pinnata. The sequence goes on from OVBE01000755.1 coordinate 17,907, forward strand.
GATTCCATCGAAACTTGGGATGACTGTAAATCCAAGTTTCTAGGACACTTCTACACCAATACTATAACCAACAATCTTCGAAGCAAGATATCTCAGTTCAGCAAGGTCCTGTAGAGTCCTTCTTTGAGGCATGGGATCGATTCAGAGAGTACCTTAGGGATTGTCCTCATCATGGATTTTCTGAGCTAAATCTCCTCAACACGTTTTATAGAGGTATCGAGAAACAATATCGAATTTCTCTAGAAATAGTTAGTAATGAATATTTCATGACTAAGTTAGTGCATGAAGCATATGAGTTGATAGACGATCTAGCTGCGAGTAACATCAACCATTGTCCAGACTATGATAGAAGAAGAAGATCATATGGATCATAATCCTATGAACTAGCTGAAGTGAAAGGGATTCTTACTCAACTTCTCAAGAACCAGAATCAGAAATATATCAATTTTCCTGAAGATGTAGAGAATATTGAAGCAGATTGCTTTGCATTCTAAGAACCTGAATCTTTAGAAGAAGAAGTGAGCTACATCAATAGCAAATATTAGAGAGTGTNATTAGAGAGTGTACAACCAAGGATATAATCCAGGTTTCAACAAGGGTAATCTACCATGGAGGAGTAATAATGTGGCGAATCATCAAGACCAGGTTTACCCAACTCAACAGAAGATTTTTGTGCAGAATTCAGGGAAACCTTTTGGACAAAACACTAGAAGAACTAGTTTTCAAGGAAACTGAAATAAGGGCTTTGTTCATAACTCCAATTCAAGCAGCTTTCAATAGCAATCTCGGCATGTTTATCAACAAGCACCTCCACCCCAAGAGAAAAAGATGGAAGCCATGCTCCAAAAGATACTAAGAGGTCAGCAACAAACTGAAAGGAACCTAAATGTCAAGA
>OVBE01000755.1:18861-44572 GCA_900406425.1 Iberis pinnata
TTGGATACTCAAGTTACTCAAAATGCTGAAGTTGTCAAGAGACTAACTATTTTCTTTATGGAATATTTGATTCAAATTCCAAGAAAGAGTTTGTGAATGTTGTCACAAAAATCTGCAGAAAACGTAGATTTTAAAAAGCCCAAAAATGATGCAGAGGCAGAGATCGATCAATCCTCTAAGGGATCGATCGATCCAATTTTTATAGGAAGTCCTAGATTCATCAGAAGGATCGATCCAAGTTCAAGGATCGATCAATCTAGCTGAAACATATGTGTAAGGAAAAAGCGATCGATCGATCCCTAATGGATCGATCAATCAGTCAGTCAAAAACTCGAAAAACAAGGAGATCGGTCGTTCCCCTAGGAGATAGATCGATTCCATATCCAAGAATTCTGAAATTCCAATTCGAGTTTTTAAACCGAAAGTTCCATACCTAGTCCAACCCAAGAAGTCTATAAAAGATCTAGAGGATGCAAAGTGCAAGGAGATGATCAAGGAATTGAATGTCAGATTACCATTCTCTGATGCTTGTCAAATGATTCCTTCTTTAAGGAAATATGTCAAAATCATGCTCACAAGAAAAATCACCTTAGAAGAGGGAGCATGATGATCACAGAAGGATGCAGTTCAATCTTATAGAAGCGCATGCGTAAGAAGCTTGGAGATCCGGGAAGTTTTGTTATATAAGTAGAGATTGGTGACAACGCATTCACTACATCTCTCTGTGATTTGGGATCTAGTGTGAACCTTATGTCTTTCTTTGTGGCTAAAAGTTTGGGTATGATGGACATCAAAGGTACCAAAATATCACTCATCTTAGCTAATCGTTCCGTGAAGTATCCTGTTGGAGTTCTTGAGAATATTCCTGTGAAGATTGGGAAAACCTTTGTGCCAACCGACTTTGTGATCTTTAGAACTTGGAGAAGAACCAAAGGATCCTCTTATATTGGGAAGATCCTTTTTAGAAATTGTTGGTGCTATCATTGATGTGAAGAAAGGAAAGATCAATCTTCATTTCGGTGATGTGGTGATGAAATTCAATCTACAAGAGGTTTTGAAGAAACCATCCCTAGATGCCAAGTTTTTTTGGGTTGATACCATTACAGAGGCTGTTGAGGGAGTTTCTGATGGCTATTTGTTTGATTGTCCTTTAGAAATTGCATTGACTAACGCTACCAATGAGTCTATTTCCCTTAGTGATGATGTTTCAGGTTATACCAAGATGTTAGACTCTTGTATGAGGATTGAGGAGATGACCGACTATGTGGAATTAGTGGACACAACTGCCAAGTCTCCACCTAAATTGTATCATGCACCCCTTACTGATCCATAGAGCGAGTTAAAAGCTCCTAAGTTGGAACTCAAACCCCTCCCATCAGGGCTAAGGTATGCGTTTCTATGTCCTAATTATACATACCTTGTGATAGTGAATGTTGACTTGAATAATGTAGAGTCCACCTTGCTTCTTTGTCAATTAAGAAAGTATCGTAGGGGTCTAGGTTACACATTAGATGATATCACAAGGATTTCACCGGACTTGTGCATGCATAGAATACATCTAGAAGATGAATCTAAGACTTATGTAGAATATTAGAGAAGGTTAAATCCTAACCTGAAAGATGTTGTTAAGAAAGAGATAATGAAACTTCTAGATGCAGAAATTATTTACCCTATTTCTGATAGTAACTGAGTTAGTCTTGTGCATGTAGTTCATAAGAAAGGGGGAATAACAGTTGTAAAGAATGAGAATGAGTGGTTATTTCCAACTAGAACTGTTACATGTCATAGGATGTATATTGATTACAGAAAATTGAACGATGCAACTCACAAAGATTATTTTTCTTTACCTTTTATTGACCAGATGCTTGAGAGATTGGCTAACCACCCTTATTACTATTTCTTAGATGGTTATTCAGGTTTCTTTCAGATCCCAATTCACCCAGATGACCAAGAGAAGACAACATTCACAAGTCCATTTGGTATATATGCTTATTACATGATGCTTATTAAACTATGTTATTCCCCAACAACCTTTCAGTGCTGGATGATGTCCATCTTTACTGACCTTATTGAAGACATCATGGAAGTATTCATGGACAATTTCTCTGCCTATGGATGTTCCTTCGATGTCTGCCTTACTAACTTGTGTAGGGTTCTTTAGAGATGTGAGGAAAAACATCTTGTGCTGAACTGGGAGAAGTGTCATTTCATGGTGACTAATGGGATCGTGTTAGGACACAAGATTTCTGAGAAAGGTATTGAAGTTGATAAAGCTAAGATTGAGGTAATGATTAACTTGCAGGCACCCAAATGTATCAAGGATATTCATTGCTTCTTAGGTCATGCAGGTTTTTACAGAAGGTTCATTCAAGACTTCTCAAAGATTGCTAGACCTCTGACAAAGCTGTTGTGCAAGGATGTTAAGTTCGAATGGGACGATGATTGTCAATCCGTCTTTTTGGCGATCAAAGGAGCTTTGGTAAGTGCTCTAATTGTCTAACCACCAGATTGTGAATTACCTTTTGAAGTGATGTGCGATGCTAGTGATTTCGATGTGGGAGTTGGTCTTGGACAACGAAAAGATAAGAATCTCCATGTCATTTACTATGCCTCTAGGAATATTGATTTAGCTCAACACAGTTATGCAACAATTGAGAAAGAGCTCCTAGCGATTGTCTTCGCTTTTGAGAATTCCAGTTTCTACTTAGTGGGATCCAAAGTAGTAGTCCACACAGATTATGCGGAATTTAGGTATCTTCTTTCTAAATAGGATGCTAAACACAGATTACTGCGTTGAATTTTGCTTTTGTAGGATATTCGATTTAGAGATCAAAGACAAGCGAGGCATTGAAAATGGAGTTGTGGATCACCTTTCCCGACTCACAATCGAAGATGATGTTCCCATTAATGACTCTTTTCTAGAAGAACGCAATTGTGCTATCAGCACCATAGCGGATGAGGATATTTCTATCCGTAGACTCCATAAGACTGATTTGATTACTACTTGGTTTCATGATTTTGCTAACTATTTTGTTGCTGAAGTTGAACCACATGACTTTTCAGGTTACCGAAAGAAGAATTTCTTAAGGGATGTCAGACATTACTACTAGGATGTTTGCCTAAAGAGGAGATTCAGAATGTTTTGTACCATTGTCATGGTTTAGATTATGCTAGTCACTTTGCTACATTCAAGACGGTTTCTAAGGTACTCCAAGCAGGTTTCTAGTAGCCCACTATGTTCAGAGATGCTCATGACTTCATCTCTCACTACGATTCATGCCAAAGAAAATGGAACATATCAAAACATAATGAGATGCCACAAAAATTCATTCTTGAAGTAGAAGCTTTTGATGTGTAGGGAATTGACTTCATGAGCCTTTTCCCTGTTTCTCATAACAACCTTGATATTCTATTTGTTGTTGATTATGTGTCTAAGTGAGTTGAAGCAATTGCTAGCCCCACTAATGATGCGAAAGTTGTGCTAAAATGTTCAAGTCTGTAATTTTCCCCAAGTTTGGTATTCCTAGAGTAGTAATCAGCAATGGAGGCACTCACTTCATCAGTAGAGTCTTTGATGGATTGCTCAAGAAGCATGGGGTGAAGCATAAAGTCGCAACACCATATCACCCTCAGACTAGTGGACATGTAGAGGTTTCTAACAGGGAAATAAAATCTATCATGCGGAAAACGGTAAATGGATCTAAGAAAGATTGTTTTTAGAAGCTAGATGATCCTCTATGAGCTTATAGAACTGCATTCAAGACCCTTCTAGGTACTACTCCTTTTAACCTTGTCTATGGTAAAGCATGTCACTTACTTGTAGAACTGGAGCACAAAGCTGCATGGGCTGTCAAGTTGCTGAACTTCGACATAAAGACCGCAACAGAAAGGCGTCTCATTCAACTCCATGAGATTGAAGAGATTCGCCACTTAGCGTATGAAAACTCCAAGATCTACAAGGAAAGGACCAAAGTTGCACATGACAAGAAGATCCTTCCAAGAGATTTTCAACCAGGTGATCAGGTATTGCTCTACAACTCTCAATTGAAACTATTCCCTAGAAAATTGAAATCTAGGTGGTCTGGACAGTTTGTCATCAAAGAGGTAAGACCCTATGGTGCGGTTGTACTAAAAATTGCCAAGAAAATGATTTTTTGTAAATGGTCAAAGGCTTAAGTCTTATCTAGCTACTTCATAGCTCATGGAGGAATATGAGATTTCTCTGGTTGATCCAGCCTCAGCTTATGGGTAAGTACCGTCAAGCTAATGATGTTAAACAAGCGTTAAGTGGGAGGCAACCCACTGTTTTAGTGTTTTAGTTTAGTTGTTTTTTTCTTTGGGTTAGTCTAGGTCTTAGATTACTAATTTGCTGATTTTTAGTTGTGAGTTCAAAGTGTTTCAGGTGAGCTCCAAATGAAGAAAAGCTAGTCGGATGCAGAGATCGATCGAACAGTTTATGAATCGATCGATCCCTGAAATATGGTATGGAGAGATCGATCGATCCGTCTATAGATCGATCGATCCATCCATTTTCAGAATTGCAGAGAATCTGAACGATTGATCCGTCTATGGATCGATCGATCTGGTTGACCAGGGACTTACGTAAAAAGGTATCGATCGATCCCTTAGGAGATACGACGCCCAACCTGTTTTAGAGCACATAGGGATCAGAGCGATGATTAGGAGGACCCTTCTGCTAGGAGAGAGAAGGGAGGAAGCAGTTTGGGACATGCCTCGGACTGATTGCATTTCATCTATTCAGTATCTTTTCTTTTTCACTGTGGACTTATGTCTTTCTTTTATTTCATATTTTATGTGTTCAAGACTTATTTTCCTATTCAAGTCATTGATCCTTCTTTTGGATTTATGGTACCGGGATGGTGTGAAGTAAGTATAGGGGAGGGTATATGATGCTACTAACCATATTCTGATGTTTTTGTCTATTTTGATGAAATTTTCAAAATTTTTAGTTTTTTGTTTAAATGAATCTAGTCAAGTCGAGTCGAGTCAAAGGAACAATGACCAAAATCTATGATGACTACAAACCTTGTGTGAAGTTTGGTATCATTTTCTATTCGATAATTGACTTAAATTAACTATTGCATTTAGGATTGGAATCCCATAGACTAATTTATTATGCCTTTGAAAATTCTGATTTGTTGGATTGTTAATGATTAGATGCTAGCTCTAAATTTGATATGACTTAACATGATCTTAAATTCTCTTGCTTATGGTGTTGGTATACTTTGAGGCTAGATATTTTTCTCTTTGTTTCTCTATAAAACCGATAAGTTCTTTCAGTATGATCTTAGTTCCTTTCTCTCCTTCCCTTCAAATAAAAAAACGGTTAAAAAAAGGATTGAAAGCGAGATCTATAAATCCGCAATCAATCCCAGAAAACCAGCTACTAGTATAAAAAGATAGAAAAGCGCACAAATGTGAAGAAAATAAAAAAAAATAAAAGCAGTAAGCAAAGAATATAAAGAAAAAGAAGTGAGAAAACGGCAAAAAGGACTAAGATCAGAAGTAGATTGATGTTCTATTTGGTATGGGAATTCTGATAGAGGAGGTACTTAAACAGCGTTGATCGATATCCCATAGGCAAGAATGCACTTGTTTGTACTTAAATGAATCTAGAGAGTTGGTTGATATGTTTTGATGGTTTGATTGATTCGAGATTTAGAGTAGACGTCATGTTGATTAGATTATGTGGCGTTTAACAATTATTTGCAATGGTTGTCTAGGTTTAGTGTCTTTGGTTTCTGATGTCTAAACTTTGGGTTTATGAGGTTCTGAGAGTTCCTGTGTGGTTGGGTTTTTAAAACCTCTTCTTCAAAATTGATTTCTACTTTAGTTGAGGACAAGCAAAGATCTAAGTATGGGGGAGTTGATATTACTCGTTTTCAATGCCTTCTAGTGTGTGTTTATACCTGCTATTTGGAATTATCTGAGTGTTTTCCTTGTGTTTTTGGCATGTTTTCAAGATTCTAGGTGTTTAGGACGTTCTGGAGCGAAAAGGATGGTTTTCAGAAGAATTCAGTTGCAAATTGACTTAATGAAGATGGAAGGATCAATCCAAGCTGAAGAATGATCGATCCAGACCTGCACACATGAGGAGATCGATCAATTTTAGCATGGATCGATCGATCCAAGTCCCTAGAAACTTACAGAAAATCGCATCGATCGATCCCTTTGAAGCACAGATCGATTGATCCCTCTAAGGATCGATCGATCCCTTTACACGAGCAAGAATTAAATCAGGCAAAAGGATGCATTCTTCCTCAAAACTTATTATCGGTTTTTCCTTATTGAGTTTTTATTTTTCTTTTATTTTAGACTATAAAAGCTTTTGGACTTGTTTTATTTTCATTATCACTTATTTTTATTTTCCAGAGCTTTCTCAGAGAGAAAAGATCTACTTTTGTATTTGAGAAGATTTCTGAACTCTGATCAGTTTTATGTAAAATTTGGTTTTTGAATTCTGCAATGTTTACTTTATTTATGATTTCTACTTTCGTTATCATGTATGAGTTATTTATTTGTTAGATTTTAAGGGTTTCCCAGGGAAACCAGGTTGATTGTTAGGGTTTGATAGAATGGACTGAATTTGTTAGGATCTTAGTCTAGATTTTCTCATAATGCATGAAATAGAATGGCTAACTAGTTCATTGATCTTAGAATTTTAAACTCAAAGGAATTTGGTTTAGAAGTCTGATCTAGTCGAGATGAATAAGGGCCTTTGTTTGCGGGAGTATTGTCTTAGGGGCTTATGAACTTATCGAATCTGGATTATAATGCATGTTTGAATCATTTAAATACGGCGGGAGTTTGTCTTTTGTGATTTAAACATAGGGAACTAATACTTCGGGAGAAGATTAGTCTATTGTTGTCTTTTGATTTGAGAACTATTTTCAAAGAAAATCATGCATGTTAACCTTGGATTTTAACCTGAATACCTGTGGAATTTCGAATTGCATAGCGCTTTTGTTTTTATTGTACAACCATTTTTATTTTATCGTTATTACCATTTTCTAATCATAATCACTATTTTATATGTTCTTAGCTTAATTCAATTTTAAACATAGACCTCTTATACTACTGCGTTTGTTGTGCACTTTCAGTGAATATATTTGGGTTAAAACCTGAGTGTATCACCTACCTGAGTACCCAGTGCGTAGTCGGGCTAAGGTGGAAATAAACGCAGCCTAAGCACGTAACAACCGAGACCAAATGGTTTCAAGTTTTTAGGGATATGCCAAGATCGTAGGAATGCAGAGATGAAAGCTAGCCAGGAAAATCGGAACAGAATCTCGGGCAGTCCAGAAGCCCTATCTAGAATGGAAGACGAGCTGAGAAGTATAAAAGGAAGAAAGAAAAAGAGCATAAGGATCTTTTGACCATTTTTGTATTTTTATGTCACTTAATCACTTGTAACTCATACTCTTGAGACTTTCTCGATAATCAATCAATAAGAGCTTTTTAAATATCAGTTCGTGTTGGGTACGTACCACCGCAACTAGATGGGTACGCCATCACATCCATGCACTCCTCCAATATGTGCAGTCTCTGTCTGAGAAGCTAGAGATTCAAGACGCCTTGAATCAATCCCTACTCGACCGGCTTGATAACATGGCGAAGGAGTCCGTAGACCAAGCCAAGGGGATTACCAAACGCCTTGACCAGGCAGCCTCTTCACCGCGACGACCGCTCAGGACTTCCTCTTGATGATCCGAGGAGCATTCCAGAAGATTGTAGCTCCCTCCAAATCCGCACTCAGTTTAGACGCATGAATGCCACTCTGACACCACGGAAACCTCGCCATATGATGACCTCTGAGAGGAACAATCCAACCCAAAAGGTGACCAGTCTCATGATGACCTCAAACATCCAAGTTGCATTGTAAGCCTCGAGGCCTTAGGTGATGAGAGAGACCGTATGGACCTATCCAAAGGCTTCGAAGGAGAATCGAATAAGTACGAGGATGACAGTCGAATCCTATCTTCCCAACCTGATAAGCAACCTCAGCACTCGATCAGAGAGATCCAAGAGATGAAAAAATCCTTCCAAGAGGTCGTCCGAAAAATGAACTCCAAGGTTCATCAAGCCATCAGCTCGACCCTCAAATTGGACTAATTAATGGAGGAAGCGCTCCATAGCCTGTACACCCCGCACATAAAGAACAACAAGGTACGGAACCCTGGGAAAATTAAATTTTTTCCTTTTACAAAGGAAAGACAGACCCCAACGCGTACATGACGGCTTTCCACATCGTGGTTGGTCGAGCGCAATTTGATGAACATGAAAAGGATGCAGGATATTCTCAGCTCTTCAGTGAACACCTCCAAGGACCAACACTCACATGGTTCTCACGACTACCTGAGGGTTCGATCCACAGTTTCAACCAGATGAGCTTGATTTTCCTGAAGCATTATTCGGTGCACGTTGAAAGAGACATCTTAGACGCTGAAATGTGGAGCATGACCAAGTGTCCGAATGAACCTCTCTAGCAATTTATTGACAGATTTAAAGAAGTAATATACTGAGTGGTCATAACTGACAATGCCGCTATCGCCACCCTCAAAAACGCGGTCTAGGGAGAATCATAATTTTGAAAGGACTTGATATTGAATCCTCCGACTACCATCGACAACGCATGGCACAGAGGAAAAGAATGTGCGCGAATAGAAGAAGACCTGATTGAGATGCAGAAAAGAAGCCGGGAGAAAAATCCAACAAACCAACCAGTAGCTCCAAGACGCAGTTCCCCAGGAGGGAACCAAACCTTTTTCGCCAGAAAGCCCAAAAGGGGTCCTTGAAATCAATGGAAGGGACCTGAGGAGCAAGGAAACACTAAGAATCACTACGATTATCACTACCAAGACGACCATTCCCTCAAGGAATGTTGAAGCTTTAAGTCTTTCCTCTTCAACAAATACCAGTCAAGGGAGCTAGTAGAGCCCAATAAGGCTAAGGCGGCAAGTGCCCAGCCATAGACAGACGAACTGAACGAAGAGACTAATTAATCCTCCAAATCAGACACGAGAAGAATTGCTTCATATGGCACCAACCCCACCATTTAAGAAGATGATTAACATGATTATGGGAAACCACCAATTTGGACTTAAATCAGTTACCGCGATCAAAGCGTACGGGCGAAAGAACCTATCCTGTTCGACGAAGTGGATACTACCGGCCTCAACATTCCCTATATCGACCCATTGGTAATAGACCTGATCCTGTAGGAATAGGAGATCGCGAGGATACTCATAGATACTCATATGACCAAAATGGACATAGACTTGTCGCGGATAGAAGGACCTCCTATGCCAGTAATCGGTTTCACAAGCGAAACCTCGATGACGAGTGGGACAATCAAACTGCTTATGCATGCAGCGGGAGTGTCAAGAATGATTGAATTCACAGTAATATACCAACCAGCAATATATAATGCAATCTTAGGAACACCATGGATAAACGCGATGAAAGCGGTACCCTCCACTTATCATCAATGCGTTAAATTACCTACCAAGGAGGGGAGAAGGCTTTATAGCAATTATAGATCGGGGAACCAGCCCCACCATGAGTATCGATCTACGAGGAGCTTAAGCTAGACGAAGTAACGCAAAACTGCATCGAACCGGGAAAACCCTATTGGGCGCATGATCGATCATCGAGGTAAAATACCTAGAATGGCTGGCAAAACCTGTGGTGGTCAAGAAAATGAATGGGAAATGGAGAGTGTGCATTCTCTTCACGGACCTGAACAAAGCATAATCCAAGGAGAATTTCCCATTGCCAAACATAGACCAGCTGGTCGAAGCCACAGCTGGTTATAAACTACTCTCGTTTATGGACGCTTTCTTTGTCTATAACGAAATATTTATGCATCCATACGATAGGGAGAAAACCAAAAAATTTTCGACATAGGCATTTACTGCCAAGGTAATGCCTTTTGGCTGAAAAAAGCCAGCGCCACTTACCAACGGTTAGTCAACATAATGTTCTCAGAACAGTTAGGAAAAATGATGGAAGTTTATACAGATGACATGCTTGTCAAATCCTCCGACGAAGATGAGCACATGAGTGACCTACGTATTTGTTTTCAGATATTGAACACCTACGGGATGAAGTTGAACCCAGCCAAATGCACTTTTGTGGTGACCTCAGGAGAATTCCTAGGCTACTTGGTAACCAAGAGAGGTATCGAAGCTAACCCTAAGCAAATCAATGCGTTGTTAAGGATGTCGTCGCCTAAAACACAAGAAAAGTACAGAGGCTGGCAGGCCGCATAACGGCCTTAACCCGATTCATATCCAAGTCAATTGACAAATGCCTGCCATTTTATAACCTCCTCAACGGGAATACAAAAATCATCTGGAACGAAGAATGCAAGCTAGAATTCAAAGACCTGAAAACTTACTTGATGACCCCCCCCCCCCCCCCCCCCCCCCCCCCCCACCCCCAANCATCACATTATTATCGTAAGCAGTCACCTCAATCCTTGTACGCGAAGAGCTCGGCAATCAAAAACCAATATTCTACCTGAGTAAAATCCTAGACGACGCAGAGACAAGATATCCAACGATAGAAAAACTAGCTCTTGAAATAGTACATTTAGCAAGGAAAAATTACGATCCTACTTCCAATCACACTCGATCGTCGTCTATTCCAACCAACCGCTAGGAACAATTTTACATAGTCCCAACCAGTCAGGGAGACTTTCTAAATGGGCAGTCGAGCTCAACGAGAATGATATAGAATTCAAAACAAGGACTTGCGCAAAGTCTCAAGTCCTTGCAGATTTTCTCATAGAACTACCCCCTGAGATGGAAACCACGTCCAAATGCCCCAAAGCACGGTGGTCAATGTATGTCCAAGGAGCAAGCTCTAAACATGACTCGGGAGTAGGGATACGATTGATCACCCCAACAGGGGAGATGATTGAACAGTCATTTCGGCTGAACTTTGCAGCATCAAACAACAAAGCCGAATACAAAGTGATGATAGTCGGCATGCATTTGCGATATTACTCAGTTTTAATACATAATAATGGGCATTTATGTCTATTATTCTGCATTATCCTGAGCTTTTTCCCTTGCATATTTGGTATTTTTTCAAGATTCTAGGTGTTCGGATCGTTGTGGAGAAAAAGATGCATTTCAGATCATTTCAGAGCAAATCAGAAGGATTCGCTAATTGCAGAAAAAGTGGTCGATCGAGCATCTGTGAGATTGATCGAGCAAAGCATTTAGTGGAGTGCACGATCGGGCTACACTGGTGCACGATCGGGGATTTTCTCTTGGAAAAATCTAGAACAAAAGATGGATCGTGCAATCAAGAGATCGATCGAGCATAATTTCAGAGTGTCCGATCGGGCACTAGGGAGATCGATCGAGCACTCAGTCCGAGAAGAACAAGAAAGTTTCCAAATTTTGCATTCAAGACCTCCAGCTTATCAAAATTTCATATTTCTAATTATTTACTTTTTAGACTATAAAAGCCTTATGGCTTAGGTTTTGTTAGTTACACTTTTACAATTTGAAATTTCTATTAGAGATTTTTACTGAGGGATAGGAGATTCTGAAACTCTGTATTTGGGAGAAGATTTTTGAACCCTATTTGTATATCTATTGTTATTTTACAATTATGAATTTTTCTTTGATAATGATATTGATTTGTGTTTATTTTTCAATGTCTGAGTAGTTCTCTAGTTGAGTTTTATGATTTCCCAAGGAAACCAGGTTTGAATGTTAGGGTTTAACATAAAAGATTGAATTTGTTAGGTTCTTAGTCTAGACTTGTTATTAATGCATGAATTAGAGTAGCTAACTAGTTCATTGATTTTATATTGATAAACGCAAAGAGATTTTTTTTAGAGATCTGACCTAGTCTAGATGAATAAGTGTTCTTGCTTGTGAGAGTATTGTCTTGAATGCTTATGAACAACTGAATCTGAAATTTATTGCATGGTTGAATTAGTTAGAAACGGCGTGAATTTTTTTCTAATAATTCGAACATAGGGTTTAATACTCCAAGAGGATATTATTCTATTTATGTCTTTCATGTCGAGAACTATTTTCAAAGTAAAAACCTGCATGTTAACCTTGGCTTTTAAACTTGAATACATGTGGATTTTCCTGGTGCATGACGCTTTTATTTAATTGTTTACAATCGTTATTTCAATTACTACTTCGATTCGAATCTTTTACTCCCGTTTTAGATTGATTTAAGAAAAAGTTGAATTGTATGCTCTCTGGTCTCTGTGGATTCAACCCTTTACTGTACTAGATTCATATGTTATCTGCAGTATTAGTTTTAGGATTAAATTCTTAACCTGTCAGAATTTTGGCGCTTTTGCCGAGGACCAATAGTGCCTTTCAAGTTTTTTTAAGAGTCTAGTCTAAGGTTTTCCTTTTTACTGTACTCATCTCGTTCTTTCTTCTTGTTTTTGTTTTACAGGTGTATGATCAGAAGATCTGACAAATCCTCTAAATTACTCAGCCTCAGTAACTTGGAACTTGCAAAGATAGAACGCTCAAACAAGAAAGCAAAGAAAGACGCAAGCTCATCCAATCAAATGGCTAATAACGCTGATCTCAATAATGTGGTCGCACCCGAAGGTCAAATCGATCCACCTCCTCTTGGAATCAATCAACTGATTCTCCATCAAGAAAGAGGTGGTGCTAACGGAAATCAAGTGCCACAAGGCCAACAAAGAGCTGATGGCAACCATATTCCACTGAAAAATCTTGTTCCTCAGAACATCAATGCAAGAAACTTTATCTTGTATGGAGATCCGGAAAGAGTTGCTAATCAATGCAATTCTCATAGCCACCCTCTAGTTGGTTCATTCAACAACCCTCAAGCATTCTATGCTAATAGGAACCCTATCTAACCTCAAGAACCTCAGCGAAAGGAGTACCAATTCCCCATTCAGCTCGTTCAGATGATTCGTAACAACCAATTTAGTGGTTTACCAAATGAGCACCTAATGGATCATATTGACAACTTTGAGGACATCTTCAGTAATACCAAACTCAATGGGGGTATCGCACGATTTTATGCATTGCATCTTGTTACATCATTCTCTAGCTAAGAGAGCACATCACTGGTTGAAATCTCTACATGCTGGTTCTATTGTAACTTGGGATGACTGCAAAGCAATGTTTCTCAACCATTTCTTCACCACTACTAGGACCAACGCTTTAAGGAACATGATCTCTGGTTTTGCACAAAGTCCTGTGGAATCATTTTATGAAGCTTGGGAGCGATTCAAGGAGCTTCTTCGTGATTGTCCACACCATTGTTTCTCATATGTAAGTCTCCTCAATACTTTCTACAGGGGAATTGATCAGAAATACCAATTGTCCTTAGATACAGCAAGCGACAGAGACTTTATGCAAAAACTTGTCCTAGATGCCTATCATCTGATAGAGAACCTAGCGGTCATCAATAGCAATCATAGCCCAAAGCTTGATCGTCGAACAAAAGCACCTACATCTTCTGCTAAATCTGAACTTTCAGAGATGAAAGTATAATTCTCATAAATTAAAGGATTGATGACCCAACTTCTTAAGAATCAAAACCAAGAAACAAGTCAGCTTTGTTGATTATTCTAAAGATGTTTGCTTTTCCCTTCAAGAGAAAAACACATAAGGAGTTGAAAAGGAAGTGAGCTACATTAATAGCCAAGGTCAAAGGGTTTACAATCAAGGGTTTAACAAAAATCATCCCAATCTATCTTGATGAAGCACTAATGTTGTAAACCCTCAAGATCAGAACTACCCAACTCAGCAAAAACCTTTTGTGCAGAACTCAATTCCAGGCGGTTTTCAACAAACCTCTCACCTTGTATTTCAACAAGCACAACCACCTCAACCTCAATCTCAGAAAATCAATTCAATAGAATTGATGTTCAAGAAACTCTTAGAAGGAAAACAACAATCCCAAAGAGAAGTAAAGGAATTGAACCAAAAGTTTGAAGCCCTTTCTACACATGTGAAACATTTGGATACTCAAGTTGCTCAAACTTCTGAAGCTATGAAAAGGCAAGCTGGTGTTTTTCCTAGGAAAGTTGAAGACAATCCAAAACGTTATTGTAAGTCTTTAGTTGCTGATTTGACACAAGAAACGGGTGATTTAGAACATGATGCAGATTTTGAAAAGCTTGAAAAAGATTCAGAGGCAATTGCATGATCGAGCACTCATCGCACGATTGAGCAGTCCATTTTCATATGAAGAGAACGATCGGGCACTCCTTTCCTGATCGAGCACCAAGTTGAAAAAAATCCAGGGGAATTTGATCGATTGAGCACCTCTGAAGCCTGATCGATCCCTAAAATTGGAGCAAAACGCCCGATTGGGCACTCATTGCCCGATCGCGCGTACGGGGCTGAATTCGAAAAATAAAGAGATCGATCGATCCCTCCTCCCAGATTACTACAAATCCTCTAATGGCCTATTAACCTAGAATTCCATACCAGTGCAACCTTTAAAGCCCAGAATAGAGTTTGGGGAAGGAGAGATGATTGGAAAGCAACTAAATCCACTTAGGAGACTCCATAAGTTACAAGATCCCAAAGAATTTTTGGTTCCTTGCTCGATTAATGGAATAGAATTCACATATTCTCTATGTGATACTAGAGCTAATGTGAGCGTTATGTTAGTGACTATTGCAGAAAGATTGGGAATATCAGGTATCACACCATCAAACATGACCTTTAAGCTTGTTAATGACTATATTGTATCTTCTAGTGGGTTTATCTCTGATCTATTGGTACAAGTTGGGAATTGTCTCATTCCTGTTGATTTCCACATCTTGGAGATGAATGGGTACCAAAATGAACCTTTGGTTCTAGGGAGACCCTTTCTTGCAACCGTAGGAGTTACTGTTGATCTACCTAATCAGCGTATATCTCTGAAATCATCAAGAAACGAGTTTTCGATCCAGTGATTCCTCCAAAGGGGATATCAAGGCTAACTATTGTAAAAGAAGAAGACGTAAAGAATGGAATTCAGATTGAACATGATCTTAAGTGAGTAGTTGTTGAAGTCT
Organism: Iberis pinnata; assembly: GCA_900406425.1. Taxonomy (NCBI): domain Eukaryota; kingdom Viridiplantae; phylum Streptophyta; class Magnoliopsida; order Brassicales; family Brassicaceae; genus Iberis; species Iberis pinnata. The sequence continues at coordinate 33,917 of OVBE01000755.1, forward strand.
TGCACAAAGAACCTCAAATCTCAACAAGGAGTGCCATTCTAAAGGCCAAGGAAAAGGTGAAGGTGGAACCGAAGAAGACAAAGAGAGACTCTCAAGTGATTTTAATTCATCAAGCAATAGTTGGAGGTGCAATAGAGTATAAAGTGAAAAGAAAGGGTTTTTCAAAACCCCTCTAAAAGCTTAGAGCATTATTCACCCCATAGTTTAAGGAAAAAGGAATCAATGTTACAAAGGAGGTAGTGAGTAAGGTTCTGAAGCTGAAGTTGTCTGATTTTGGAGCTTGTTATGGAGCATCTCTGGATGTTGATTCAATCCCAACTTAGAGGTAAGTACCGTCAAGCTAAGTGACATTAAACAAGCGCTGAGTGGGAGGCAACCCAGTATTTGGTGTTTTAGATTAGTTTTTTTTTTCAAATTTTGAGTTAGTTTTACTTTTAGTCCTAACCTATTTATTTTTAGTTTTGAATTCTCTGTGATTTAGGATACTACTGGTGAAGGATCTTCAAGACACTCTGGGTTATCTCTTATCTATTTTCATGCATAATCATATCACTTGAATTGTTGGTTATCTTAATGGTTCTCTCTCTTGATCCTTGCTAATGTCAATTAGTATTGCTAAGATCATTTCTCACCATTAACCACTTTACTTGATGTTTTGATTTGGGTTGATTTTAGAACTATGAATCAGTTGGTTTTCTCATTAAGTATTTCTTGATTTTTGCTAATTATAATTAGTATTGCTTGATCATTGCTCTTTACTTACCAATTGTATGATGTGATACTAGATTAATTGCTTAGAACTGTTCTCAAATATTGAATTTCACATATGATTCTTGCTAATTGTTAATTAGTATTGCTCGATCATTATCTCTTCATGGTTTCTCTTACAAGTTATGTTTGTTAGCTCTTAAGTTAGCATTTCTCAATCATTGTACAACCATTCTATTATGTGCTTCAAATCGAAAGAACACTAACACTTCCCTTGAGTGTTTGTTCATTTTGTAGAGATAGCAGTTACAAGCAACAACCTGATTGTGTAAGATAGCAAGTTTGGAACAGAATCAGATTAAGGACACTTCACCATTAGTACCTTCCTTTCCCTTGAACTCATATAGTATTGTTTTTATTTTCATCTCTGGTAGACTTCTCTATTGATTCAGGTTACTATTATTCCTTCTCTTGGATTTATTTTCACACTAGGATGGTGTGAAGTAAGCTTAGGGGAGGGTGTATTGATACTAATTACGTTTTTATGTTTTTTTGGTGAAAATTTTCAAATTTTTTGTTTTTTGGTTTAGTTGAGTCTTATAAAGCCAAAGGAATAATGACTAGAATTTGTGATGATTACTAGCCTAGTCTGAATTCAGGTTCTTTTTCTATTTGATTATTGAATTAGATTAACTGTTGGACTTAGGATTGGAACCCTATTGATTGATCGATATGCCTTTGAAAGTTCTGATCTTTTGGATTGTTGATGATTACTATCCTATTCTTATAGAGTCGAAGGAATGATGTTATGACTTAATTTGATCTTAAATTATCTTACTTATGGTGTTGGTATACTATGAAAGCTAGGTACCTTGCTCTTCAATTTTCTGTAAAACTGATAAGTTCTTTCAATATGATCTGGTTCCTTACTCTCTCTCTCCCTTCAGAAAATAAAAAACGGTTTAGAAAAAGGGTTGAAAGCGTGATCTAGAAATCCGTATTCAACCCCAGAAAAAAAACCGGTTTCAAAAGAAAATAAAAGAAAGAAAAGCGAATAAATAAAAAAGATGAAAGAAAAGAAAAGAAAAAAGAGAAGTGAGAAAGGGAGAATCAGGACCAAAAGTCGATTGATTCCCTATTTGGTATGAGCATTTCGATTGAATGGGTACTTGAGCGCACTGATCAATACCCCATAAGTATGAACATACCATTTTACTCTGGAATGAATTTAATGAGCTTGTTGAAATGATTTGATAGTTTGATCGATTCGGGATTTAGAGTAGAATGCATATTATTGGTTATGTGGTGGGAAACAGTCCATTTACAGTGATTTTCTAGGATTACTATCTTTAGTTTGTGACAACTGAATTTGGGGTTTCTGAGATTCTGTGAATTCCTGTGTGGTCTTTTTCAAACCTCTTTTCTGGATTAAATCTTGCTTTACTTGAGGACAAGCAAAGATCTAAGTATGGGGGAGTTCAATTACTCGGTTTTAATGCATAATAGTGGGGATTTATGTCTGTAATTCTGCATTATCGCCAGTGTTTTTCTTGAATATTTGGTATGTTTTCAAGATTCTAAGTGTTCGGGTCGTTTTGGAGCAAAAGATGCATGTCAGAGCATTTCAGAGCAAATCAGAAGAATTCGCTAATTGTAGAACAAAGTGATCGATCGAGAATATGTGAACAAAGTGGATATAAACGCAGCCTGAGCACGTAACGACCGATTCCAGGTGATTCCAAGTTTTTAGGGATACGCTAAGATTGTAGGAATGTAGAGATGAAAGCTAGCCAGGAAAATCGGAACAGAATCCCAGGCAGTCCGGATGCCCCAGCTAGAATGGAAAACGAGCTGAGAAGTATAAAAGAAAGAAAGAAAAAGAGCATAAGGATCTTTTGACCATTTTTCTATTGTTATTTCACTTAATCACTTATAACTCATACTCTTGAGGCCTTTGATATATAAGGTTTTTAAGGCTTTTTGACATTGATTTCTATTGCATTCTAGGTTGTTTAGTTTTAATTTAGATCCATATAGGTTGCATTTGCATATAATTCCATATTTCAGGTGTTGAATGTGAGTGGAATCAAAAGAAAGATCAATTTCATGCAAAAGAGCTAAAAAAAAGGAATTTAAAAGAGGATCAAACTAACATGCCTTAAAGATCAAGTGATTTGGAGATATTGCAATGGAAATTTCATCATGGCATCTTCAAGCATATTGTAGCCATAAATTCAAGCTTTCTAACAAGCCAAAAATAACCTTAAACTCCCCAGGGAATTGCAACATATGAGCTGGGAAAGTTGTGGGCCGCTAGAATTCGAAGCTCCAAATTGTCCGCCCCAAAGATGCATATTTTACAACACCGTCCACCGCGAATTAGGAGAAGACTTCTTCATAAAATTTGTAGCCGTTTGAATCAGCTTTCCAAATAGATAAGGAACATCATCATAGCCTCAAAGATGAGAGATTTATGGACTTCAAAGCTCATAGTGATTTGGTGTACCGGCCAGAGCAAACCGGTACACTAAAAATGCAAAAACCAGAGACTAAGTATCGGTTTGTTGTACAGGTTTGTGAAAACCGGTACAGAGAAAAAAAGTCAACATTTTCAACACTTTTTCAAGTCATGACCCATTTCCAATTGGGTTGGGTTAACCCAATGCAACTTTAGGATACTGTTTAAGCCTTTTAAACCTAATTTGAGAGGATCATCTTATCTTTTATATCTCTTTTTCTCTTAAGAACTTTGTAATTATCTTTATAATCTTATATTTATTGGAGTTTGAATTGTTGCTTTGATTGTTTCTTTTCTTCTCAAATCTACTTCTAATCATGATTCAACACATATATAATCTTGGATTTTGTGTTTTCTCCAAGGTTCATCAAGCCATCAGTTCGGCCCTCAAATTGGACTGATTAATGGAGGAAACGCTTCATAACCCGTACGCCCCACACTTAAAGAACGCCAAGGTACAAAACCTTGGGAAAATTAAAATTCCCTTTAACAAAGGAAAGACAGACCACATCGCGTACATGATGGCTTTCTGCATTGCGGTCGGTCGAGTGCAATTTGATGAACATGAAAAGGACGCAGGATATTGTCAGCTCTTTAGTGAACACCTCAAAAGACCAGCACTCACCTGGTTCTCGCGACTACCGGAGGGTTTGATCCATAGTTTTTATCAGATGAGCTTGATGTTCCTGAATCATTATTCGGTGTACATTGAAAGGGACATCACATACGCAGCCATGTGGAGCATGACCCAGGGTCCGAATGAACCTCTCCGACAATTTATTTTTAGACTGAAAGAAGAAATATATCGAGTGGTTGTAACCAAAAATGCCGTTATTTCTGCCCTCAAAAACGCGGTCTAGGGAGAATCATTATTTTGAAAGGACCTGATATTGAATCTTCCGGTTACCATCGATGATGCATTGCACAGAGGAAACGTATTCATGCGAATAAAAGAAGACCTGATTTAGATGTAGAAAAGAAGCCGGGAGAAAAATCAAGCAAACCGACCAGCCGCTCCAAGACACAGTTCTCCAGAAGGAAACCAAACCTTTTTCGCCGGAGAGCCCAAAAGGGGTCCCTGGAATAAATGGAAGCGACCTGAGGAGCAGGGAAACACTAAGACGCATTGCGATTATCACAACCAATACGGTCATTCCACCGAGGAATGTAGAAGCTTTAAGTCTTTCCTCTTCAATAAATACCAGTCAGGCGAGCTAGTAGAGCCCAATAAGGCCAAGGCGGCAAGTGCCCAGCCAGAGACAGTCGAACTGAACAAAGAGACTAATTAATCCTCCAAAGCGGACCCGAGAAGAATTGCGTCGGATGGCACCAACCCCACCATTTAAGAAGATGATTAACATGATCATGGAAAACCACCAATTTGGACACAAATCATTTACCGCGATCAAAGTGTACGGGCGGAAGGAAGCTTTGTGTGAGAAATGACAAACCAAACCCCAGGAAGTAGGAGAACCTATCCAATTCGATGAAATGGATACTACCAGCCTCGACACTCCCCATGCCGACCCATTGGTAATCGACCTAATCCTGGAGGAATACGAGATCGCGAGGATACTCATAGATACCGGGAGCTCAGTGGACCTGATTTTCAAAGAAACCTTGAAAAAATGGACATAGACCTATCGCGGATAGAAGGGCCTCCAATGCCAGTATCCGGTTTCACAAGCGAAACCTCCATAACGATTGAGACAATCAAATTTCTTATGCACGCATCATGAGTGTCAAGAATGATTGAATTCACAGTAATAGACCAATCAGCGATATATAACGTTATCTTAGGAACACCATGGATAAAACAATGAAAGCGATACCCTCCACATATCATCAATGCGTTAAATTCCCTACCAAGTAGAGGATTAAAACGATCAAAGGAAGTCAAAGGTAGATCCGAGCCTGCTACCTAGTTGGACTCAAGCTCAGGGAGAAGGCTTTATAGCAATTATAGATCGGAAAACCATCCCCACCATGAGTATCGGGCTACGAGGAGCCCAAGCTAAACGAAGTGACGCAATACTGCATCGACCCGGGCTTCCCAGAACGTTGCCTCGGAATAGGCTCGAAACTATGAAAGGATATAAAAGAGGAGCTGATCAACTTCCTTAAAGAACAAACACACCTTTGCCTAGAACATGACTGATATGCCTGGAATAAGTTTGGAAATTATGTTCCATGAACTGAACGCCGACACGATCTATAAACTAGTCAAGTAGAAAAAGCGCAAGCTAGGCGCCGAATGAGCTCAGGCAATCCGAGACGAGGTTGAAATACTATTGGGCGCATGATCGATCACCAAGGTAAAATACCCATAATGGCTGGCAAACCATGTGGTGGTCAAGAAAATGAATGGGAAATGTAGAGTGTGCATTGACTTCACAGACCTGAACAAAGCATGTTCCAAGGACAGTTCCCATTGCCAAACATTGACCAACTGGTCAAAGCCACAACTGGTTATAAACTACTCTCGTTCATGGATGCTTTCTTCGGCTACAACCAAATACTTATGCATCCATACGATAGGGAGAAAATGGAAATTGTTACCGACATAGGCATTTACTACTACAAGGTAATGCCTTTTGACCTGAAAAACACCAGTGCCACGTACCAACGCTTAGTCAACAAAATGTTCTCAAAACAGATAAACAAAACGATGGAAGTTTATATAGATGACATGCTTGTTAAATCCTCCAACGAAGATGAGCATGTAAACGACCTACGTATTTGTTTCCAGATATTAAACCCGGCCAAATGCACTTTTGCAGTGACCTCGGGAGAATTCTTAGGCTACTTGGTAACCAAGAGAGGTATTGAAGCTAACCCCAAGCAAATCAATGCACTGTTAAGGATGTCATCGCCCAAAAACAGAAGAAAAGTACAAAGGCTGACAAGTCGGATAGCGGCCTTAACCCAATTCATATCCAAGTCAATTGACAAATTCCTACCATTTTATAACCTCCTCAAGGGGAATAAAAAATAATTTGGAACAAAGAATGCGAGCTAGCATTCAAAGACCTGAAAACCTAATTGATGAGGCATGCAGTCTTGTCCAAACCACAAGAGGGAGAAACCATATTCATATACATCGCATTATCATCGTACGCAGTCAGCTTAGTCCTTGTACGAGAAGAGCTCGGCAATTAAAAACCAATATTCTACCTCAGTAAAATCATAGACGACGCGGAGACAAGATATCTAACGATAGAAAAACTAGCTCTTGCAATAGTACATTTAGCAAGGAATTTACGATAGTACTTCCAATCACACTCGATCGTCGTCTATTCTAACCAACCACTAGGAACAATTTTACACAGTCCCAACCAGTCAGGGAGACCCTCCAAATGGGACGTCGAGCTCAACGAGCGTGATATAGAATTCAAAAGAAGGACTTGTGCAAAGTCTTATGTCCTTGCAGATTTTCTCATAGAACTACCCCCTGAGATGGAAACCACGTCCAAATGCCCCAAATCACGATGGTCCATGTATGTCGCTGGAGCAAGCTCTAAACACGTCTTGGGAGTAGGGATACGACCTGCGCTTGGCAGCAGCAATCGTGGAAAAATGGCTCAGCGCCTATTGCGACTTCCAGATGGTCACGAACCAATTCAGCGGCGAATACAAAACAAGGGACGACCGAATGAAATCATACATGGGTGTGGTACAAACACTTTCTAAAGAATTTGTGGAGTTCGACTTGAACAAAATTACCATGGGGGAAAATAGGCCCGCCAACGCCTTGGCCACTCTGGCATCGACCACAGACCCTCAAACAACTAGAGTCATACTAGTCAAGACCATCGATAAACCTAGCATTCCCGTGTCAAAGACCATCTGCGTTACAGAGGAAAAAAATAGAAGAATACAATACAAATCTGGACCCTGAGGACGTCGAAGAAGACAAGGTNACTCTGGCATCGACCACAGACCCTCAAACAACTAGAGTCATACTAGTCAAGACCATCGATAAACCTAGCATTCCCGTGTCGAAGACCATCTGCGTTACAGAGGAAAAAATAGAAGAATACAATACAAATCTGGACCCTGAGGACGTCGAAGAAGACAAGGTACCAATGGAAGCCGACGAGATCGAGGCAGAGGTAGATTGGAGAATCGAGATACTTGTGTATATCACCGATGGGATCTTACCGCCGAAGAAGTGGGACACCAGGAAACTCAAAGCTAAAAGCACAAGATACACCCAACTAGACAAAAATCTCCACGACTAAGCATGTGAAAACCACTCAAGTGGCAGTGCTTTAGCATTCAAGATCAAACGGTACGACTATTATTGGCCAACAATGATCACAGACTACGAACAACACGCCCTAAAATGCGAAAAATGGCAAAAACATGCGCCATTGATCTACCCGCCTACTGAGGAGATGTAGTCCATCACTACACCTTATCCTTTGATGCGATGGTCCATAGACGTAACTGGTCCCATGCATAGGTTGAAACATAATCGTATCCTACTCGTCTTAACCGACTATTTTCTAAATGGGTAAAGGCCGATTCATTTGCTAAGGCCAAATCCGAGAATGTAGAGTCCTTCATTTTGAAAAACATAATATGTCACCATGGAATCCCCTACGAAATACATACTGACAACGGTTCTCAGTTTACCTCAGATAGATTCAAGGATTTCAACGAAAGAATGAGGATTAGTCTAACCTACTCAACTCTATAATACTCGCAATCCAACGGTTGAGCAGAGGCTGCAAACAAAACAATATTGGATGGGCTAAAAAAAGATTATACGTGAAAAAAGGAACATGGGCTGAAGAATTAGAAGGATTATTATGGTCATACTGAAAAACACCTTGGAGGGAGACCAATGACTCCCCATTCGCCCTAGTGTACAGTACCAAAGCAGTAATACCAGCTGAGACAGAAGTACCAAGCCAAAGACGGGAGATGGCACCTCAGAATACGGACCAAAACGAGCAGATACTCATAGAGATAGCCGAAAACATTGACCAAAGAAGGGAACATGCAACAATAAGACTGCAAAACTATCACAATGACGTAACACGATTCTATAAAAAAAATTAAACAACAAAGATTTGTTGAAGGAGAGCTGGTATTGCGAGAAGTTTTCCCCGCAAGGGCAAAGAAGAATGCAGGAAAGCTAGGAATCATATGGAAAGGGTCGTACAAGATCTCAAAAATCATTAAACCAGGAGTATATGAATTGGAAGACGTAGACGGAAATGAGGAAAGACACCCATGGAATGCTCAACACTTGAAAAAATTATACTATTAGGCCTTAACGAGTTATTTTCTTAGCAGTTTTATTTACGCATATTGTAAATCCGACTCAGTGAACTACGACCAAGGATTGATCAACACTTCAAAGGTACGTAGGCAACTCTGTTTAGGGAATTCAGCTATATTTATCAATTAATTCACAACACGCATCTCCTTCTTCTTCAATCTTTCTCAAAAATGGGGGAGATGTATTTGTGCCTTACACTCTGACCCAACCCGCCCTCTCCTTCTTCATTTATTTTTCTCAAAAAATGGAGGAGATATATATTTTCTTTACACTCTGACCCAGCCTTCCCTCTCCTTCTTCTTCAATTTTTCTCAAAAAAATGGGGGAGATGTATTTGTTCTTTACACTCTGGTCTAGCCCACCCTCTCCTTCTTCTTCAATTTGTCTCAAAAAATGGTGGACATGTATTTGTCCTTTACAATCTGACCCAGCCCACCCTCTCCTTCTTCAACTTTTCTCAAAAAAAAAGTGGAGATGTATTTGTCATTTACACTCTAAGCTAGCCCCCCTCTCCTCCTTCTTCAATTTTTCTCAAAAAATAGGGGAGACGAAGTTGCCTTTTACATCCTTCCCCAACTGGGGGTTCCTTGTCAACCAACCAACCAAGCCCGGAAAAAGAGGATACCTACCTCGTGCCCCAACCTGCGCAATGGAATACATGAGAGCTTCTGACACCCGTCAACCATCCACAACGTTTTCAATCGCTTCTGCTTGCTCTGTTTACCAATAGTCAGGTGAACTAGGCCGTCTCATCCAACGCTTCTGTGCCTTAAGAGCCTCATGCATCACGTGGTGACCCTACCAAAGTACCCACGAAAAGCAAGGGCGCTCATAAAAATGGAATCACATACAAATTAAAACTAACCCCCATCATCATACGCGAAGCCTCAATGTATTTCTTCAATTCCTCGACTACTTCCGTGTGAGGAGGACTCGTCACGAGAACGGAGAAATTAAAGAAATTGGCTCTAAATGACGTTATCTCTCCCAAATCGCCAAAATCATTTAAACAAACTTCAGGAACCAAGTTCTCTCTAGCTTGGGTAGAAGTACTCGCACCAAAGGCAACACCATCATCTCTCGAGGATCTGTCCCTCTCCCTTACGAACAGGGGGCATTTCATATGGAGGTTATCCTTCCATCACTGGTTCAACCTCTGGCTCAACAGTTTCGAGACAGGTTTGAGCGTTGTGATAAGAAACAGCGTTCCAAACTTGCTCCGGTGAAAAATGACCTCAGTGAAGCAGACCGCCCTTAAGGATATCTCGGACAACAAGCAAATCTAGCAAAAACGGCGGAAGAGGATCAATGACTGCAAAAGACAAAAACATGTGTTAAACAGTGATATACCAAAAGCAGCTTGAATATCCGACCGTAATACCCCACGGACCCCATTCTCACTGAAAACGGTAAATATAACCCTGCTCGACGGAGGCGCCATCTATCCAAACGAAAAAGTAGTGTTTTTCCAATCATGAAGATGGGACTTGAACAATCGGATGATCATCATATCCTTTGCAGCACTAAGTGATACTGAAGCGAGCTACCTGGACCTCTGGGGTTAAGAAACGCCATCAGGTAATCAGTGTAACACCCCCGAACCGGCCTAGGACTAAGGAACGTCACTAGACGGCCCAAAAGCACTACTTTGATGCTTGTAGCTGGCCATCTAGGATTCCGAGGGGAGTCTGTTTACCCTGGTTGTCCATCCGCAAACATCATTCCGCTCAATCTTGGCCCTTGGCTTTTCAACCCGTTCATGCGTTGTGTTAGCCTGGCCTAGGCTAATATCAGTTGAGACCCAAATATTCGAAAAATGATTCTTTATTAAATTTCAAAAGTTACAAACGAATACATAGTTCCAGCTGGGAGCCTAATGCTCAACACGAATTCTAATAAAAGACATACTTATTTTACAAAAGACAGGAAAACTATACCAGAGACCTAAGCTCCTTTCCCTTATGTGGTTTCCCTCTACTGGTTACCTGCAAAACAAGAGGTCTAGTGAGCAACTAATTTGCTCAATGAGTCGAGGTTCCCGTAACATGAATAAGAAGTCCCAATCCAAACCAAAAATAACAAACAACACATAGCAAGCAAATGCAATGCATGCGAAACATAAAATAATGTGATACTACTA
>OVBE01000756.1:0-25783 GCA_900406425.1 Iberis pinnata
AATTAAACTTAGGAATTTGCTAGACTTAGGATTAGCAGAAATCCGTGTTTATCAAACGGCTGAGATCTACTTTTTCGAAATAAGGGCCGGAGAGAAAAAGGGGGCAGGGGTGGGGGTGATATTGCTCATTTTTAATGCATAATAGTGGGCATTTATGTCTCATATTCTGCATTATTCCGAGTGTTTTCCTTGCATGTTTGGTAGATTTTCAGGATTCTAGGATTTCGGGTCGTGTTGGAACAAAAATGTGCATTTAAGAGCATTTAAGAACAAATCAGAAAAATTTGATAGATGCAGAACCAAGTGATCGATCATGCAACTAGGGGATCGATCAAGCAGTCAATTTATGAAGCGCACGATCGGGCAATATGTTGCTCGATCGGGCATTTGCTCCTGGAAGAATTCGGATCAACATATCAATCGTGCATCAGAGAGAACGACCGGGCAACATTGCAAAGTGCTCGATCGGGGAACCATTTGATCGATCAAGCACTTCCCCCCGAGAAGAACCGGAAATTTCCATTTTTGCAATTTAAGTCCTCAAGCTTATCCTAATTTTCATATTTTTTAGTTATTTGACTTTTTAGACTATAAAAGCCTTAGGCTTAGATTATTTTCTTTAAGCTATATTTTATTTTGGAGAGTTTTTACTGAGGGAGAAGAGATTCAACACCTTGTATGTGGAGAAGAATTTATGAACCCTTTCTAACATATATATATCTATATTTATTTTATTATTTGTTTTCAAAGATATTTATTTTGTCTGCTTGTCAATGTCTGAGTAGTTCACTAGTTAGGTTTTAGGGTTTCCTAGGGAAACCATGTTTGAATGTTAGGGTTTATCATAAAGGATTGAAATTGTTAGGTTCTTAGTCTGGATTTGTTATTAATGCATGAATTAGATTGGCCTCCTATTTCATTAATATTAGATTGATAAATGCAAAGAGATTTGGTTTAAAAGTCTAATATAATCTAGATGAATAAGTGTTCTTGCTTGCGAGAGTATTGTCCTGAATGCTTATGAACAACTGACAGAGCCAAAAGTTCCTAAACCTTTGGCTCTAACCTCTTATTCCTTTTATTTTTTTTATTGCACTACTTATCGTAGTTCATTGCATCTTAAAAACAAAATTGCTTTGAGGTCTTGTTGTTCTTCCGTTTTAGTTGCATAATCATCATACAAAAAATCTCATTCTCATCGTTTAGTTTCTGTTCTTACTTGCTTACTTTATAAACGAAAATCCATTGGAAAAAAAATTGCATATATCTTTGTTTACTAGCTTGTTGGCGCGGTTTGTTTTGTTTGAGTCTAGTCTTTGATTTTTGTTAGCTTTAATCATTTGATTTTTTTTTATTTTGTCTTTGATTTTTGTTAGCTTTAATTCTTGATAATTTTCGTGGAAGAAACTCTTACAGGAAGAGAAGAGACCAGGAAGAAGAATAATCAATCGTTGAGTAAGAAAAGGAAAAGAGTCAAACCTTGTTGGCCAAGTTGATTGGTTGTTTCCTTTTCTTTTGAATTGTGTTTCCTTTCTTTTCTTTTGTTTTTTTTTTGTTTTTAAATTGTTTCTTTCATCTTTCATTCACGTTTTTGACATCTATCTTTGCTTTAATCATTTTCTGTTTAGTTTAATTCTTGAGTTGCAAGTTAGTTAATTCTTAAGCTATTATCCTCCTAGTTCTTTTGCGTTTAATCTGTTTGTTAAGGGTAGTACAGAAACATGGGAGAACAAGCAGATCCTAATGCACTAGCCGAGACCTTAGCAGCTATCCAAGCGCAATTACAAGTCCTAGGAGACAGAATGGCTAGGATTGAGCCACTCATCCCTCAACCACAACCATAACCTCCATTAGATCTTAATGAACTTGTTGATCCAAATATGTCTGAGCTTGAAGATGATCTCCCTCCACAAAATTATTATCCGAGACAACACAACCCGTCATAACCAAACCCGCTCCAAAGGCTAAGAAATCCTAACCATAGGGGTAGAAGGTTTGAAGAACCTAATCCTAATCATAATGCTAATGATATCAAGTTAATTGCACCCACTTGTGCTGGTAAGGTTGATCCAGGTGCTTACTTAGATTGAGAAAGAAGAATGGAAAGCATCTTCAACTACTATAGTTACCATGAACAAAGGAAAGTGAGTCTAGCAGCTGCTCAACTCACAGAGAGTGCATTGTCCTGGTGGAACAGAGAAGTAGCTGAAAGAAGAAGACATAGGCATCTACCCATCAACAAATGGGACGACATGAAATTCAACTTAAGAAAAAGGTATGTACCACCTTATTAATTACGAGACTTACAAAAGAAGTCTCATACACTTGTGCAGAGAAATAGGTTAGTTGTAGAGTACTGTGAAGAATTTGAGCAAGTAAAGAATATACTAGAGTTGGATGAGACAGAATAATCCCTCATGGCTCAATTCATAGATGGTCTCAATGAGAGGATAGCTAGAAATGTGGAAAGACAACAATATGTAGACCTTGGAGATCTAATACATCTAGCCATTCAGGCTGAGCAACACATAAAGAGGAAGCTATCAACCAACACTAGAGCCAAACCCAACTGGTCTAACAACAAACAACCACCACAAAGAAGCTTTGACAAAACCAAAACAATAGAGACAAATTCTAGGCTCAAGAAGCCAATGGGTGAAACGTCTAAACCAATACGTCCAGAATAAGGTAAGTCTCAAACTAGTACTAGAACTAGAAACATAACCTGTTTTAAGTGTCAAGACAAGGGACACTATGCAAGAGAATGCTCAAACCAGAAAGTGATGATCATCACTTAAGATGGTGGTTATGAATCACAAGATAACCAGAAGTTGAAGTTGAATAGTCTAATGAAGAAATAGAGTATCCGGATAGTGGAGAGTCTTAGTGACAAGGAGAGTACTAAGTGTGATGATTGAACCAGAAATTGCTCAAAGGGAAACAAAATCATTCATACTAGATGCACAATTAACACCAAGGTATGTAACTTAATTATTGATGGTGAATCTTGTATTAATGTTGCTAGCATGTATCTTTTAGATAAACTAGGCCTCAAAAGGTTTAAGCATCCAAGACCATACAAGCTGAGATGGCTCAATGATGATAATGAGTGACTACTCAGATATAGCTAAACAATCAACAATCATCATTGAGAAAAGCATATTCATAAACAAAATCAATAAAACAGAAAAGAGTTTAGAAATATTCTCGAATACACGATTGGGATCTCCTGAGAAAGCTCTAAATCCTAAGAGTAATGAATTGTAAATAATGCATAATGAAAATAAAACCAGCCAAAAGGCTTTTATAGTCTAAAATAAAATAAAGAAACCAAATCCAATAAGGAAAATCTTGAAAAGTCTTGAGGACGATTGCGTCTTTTTAGTTTTCTTCAAGGTGGCTCGAGTATGGGGAATAATATTGTAGCCATGCATTCAAAATTTTACAACAAGCCAATGATCACCTTAAACCCTCTAGGGAATTGCAAGATATGAGCTGGAAAAGTTGTGATCCGCTAGATCCGAAGCTCTACACTGTCCGCTCCAAAAATTCATCTTTTACACGAGCTTGCATTGCGATGTAGGGAAAGAATCTTTCACCAAAGTTGTATCCCTTTAAGTCATATTTCCAAAGAGATAATGCAAGTCATCATAGCTTTAAATTTGAGAGAGTTATGGACCCCGAACTGGAGGTGTGTATAGCAGCATTCGGAACAAAAGCCACAGAAGAGTATAGCGTTTTACCATACTAGTTTGTACCAGACTATAAATCACTCCAGAGAGCTGTACCGGTTTGGTACACCTGTTTCCTCCAACCGGTACCGGGTTAAAGAAGCAAGAAAATTCAAAATCTATGTGTTTTGGGGTTAACCCAATGCCCCTTTTACGAGACTATAAATATGTTTTAGACCTAATTTTGTAAAAGAACTCTCATTCTACTTTTGTTCTAGTTTCTTCTCTTGTATAAACCCTTGATTTGAAGTTTAATCACGTTTCTTCTTATTCTCTTTACTTATTTTCTTGTTTATTCTTGTTAAGATCATGACAAACACACTCTTGTCATGAAGTTTTGTGTTTTTTTATCATGCTTAGTGAGTAGTTCTCTCTAGGAAAATGGGTTAGGGAGATTAGGTGTTTGAATATGATGTTTAGGACTTAAATAGCTTAGATCTTCATTCACTAGATTTCTTAATGCTAAATTTTTCTTGATCACTCAGGTCTAGATCATATGATGAATTGTGCCCGAAAAGTGTTTGATGAAATTTCTAAACCAACTTTTGAATTCTAAATGAGGCCTATCCAAAAGATTGTGTTAGTTAGTTTAGTGGTTTATTATAGATTATATATTAATGTTTCTTGATTATGTTGATTATCCAAGAGATTGATTACTGGCAAAGGAAACTGAAATGAGAGAAAGTGTTTTGAGTGCATGGAAAAATACTCCCTCAGAAGGAAGACTGCCTTCAGGATAAAATCCATCATGTACTGTGAGCTTAACCAGTGTGTTGCTCGTGAAAAGCTCAGTATCTATACAGAGATTAGCGCTTAACTCTAAGTATAGCTCCAAGTAACCACGTTCTAGAGCAGCGCGAATCCAACAGTTGACTCGAGTATTGTCATCTTTATAATCACAATTAAGAGAGAACTTCTTGATGATGATGAAAGGAGAACTGCTTAGCTTAGCAAGTGTTTTGTCCATGAAGTCTGAGAAGGAGAATTGTTTAGCTTAGCAGATTATATTGGGATTATATTTAGATTTCTTTATATGTTATGTGATCGTATCGTTGATATTGTATTTCCATATCAAGTTAGGTCAAACTCATTGTCGTGAGTCTGTTTATATATATGTTCTTAAACATGTCAATAAGAGCAAGTCAGTTGAAATACAAAACCCTATATGGTATCAGAGCCAATGGCTTATTCTTCTTAATTATTTGTTTTCCTTTACGGTGGTATCACGATGACAGATGCTACCATTACTATTCCGATTTCACCATACTCACTCTCAGCTTCTGATAATTCAGGTGTGCTAATTATGTCGGTATTCCTAAATGGTGATAACTATAATGACTGGGCATCCGAGATGCTCAATGTGTTAAAGGAAAAAAGAAGATTGGTTTTTTCGATGGAACCTTGACAAAGCCTTCCACGAACAGTTCAAATTCAGATGATTGGCTCACCGTCAATTCCAATATCGTCAGATGGATTCGAACGTCAATTGAGCCTATGGTAAGGTCAACAGTGACTTATATTACAAAATAAAAACAATTGTGGTTGGAGTTGAAGCAATGCTTCTCTTTTGGCAATAAAGTTTGTGTTCATCAAATAAAAAGTCAACTTTGAAGTTGTTGTCAAGATGGGCACAATGAGCTCAATTATTTTGGTAAGATTTCAACATTGTGGTATAAATTGCAAGCTTATCAAAGTGTGATTTCATTCTTCTGTGGAGCAGCCAAAGAAATAGCAAAAGAGAGGGAAGAAGATCGAATTCATCAATTCATTATGGGGCTTGATGATGACAGATTCAATGTTTTGTATACTTAAATAATCAGCCTTGATCTTCTTCCTGATTGGTGAGATTTACTCAAAAATAGTGAGAGAGGAGAAACGTCTTGAAGCTACTCGTATCAAAGAACAACAACAAAATATTGTGGGTTTTGTGACATGTCAAGATCATTCATCTAGTGCGACTTGTAAAGATCAACTCTCTGACAATAATACTATTTTGGGACCTAGACAAGTTGTGTGTTTTTATTGTGGACGAGGAGGTCACGATCAAAAAGATTGCTAGCAGCTAGTCGGATTTCTGGATTGGAGGCAAAAACAAGCTAAACGGTCCAAGCCGAGTCGCAGACAAGGAGGAAGACAAGGTGCACATGGCAAAAGACACGAGTATGCAACAACATCTCAATCAATTAGCAGTTCTCACGCTATACAAGCTCCAACTCATCCTTTTTTCCTAAGTTTACGCCGGACTAGTGGAAGGTGTTAACACAAATGGTTCAATAGAAAGCTAGTTTTAGCTCGACCGATAAGTTTTCTAGTACGTTTTGGTTAGGTGATGCCATTCTTGACACTAGGACATCACATCATATGACTGGGAATTTATCTTTGCTTACTCATCTTGAGAAGATTTCGCCATGTACTGTTGGCTTTGCTTATGTCACTAATACTTATGCCACAAGCAAAGGACAATGTTTTTTGACAAGCAAAATTGCATTACGTGATAGGCTTTTGTAAAGTCTCTTAATTGCACCTTAATATCAGTTTCAAAAATCTTAAAGCAAACTGGTTGTTTGGTTGTGTTTTCTGATGCTATGTTTGGTTGTTTGGTTGTGTTTTCTGAAGCTATGTCTATATTGTAGGTCTGTTCTTCGAGGAATCTGCTTGAAACCGGTAAGGAGGGTGATGAGGTTTACTATCTCACAGATCTTGTTTTTGCAACTTTTCACAAGATGGTTAAGGCATTTGATCCAACTTTGTGGCATCAACGTTTGAGTCACCCTTCTTTTAAAGTGTTCTCGCATTTACCTATGTTTTCTAGTTCATTGCATTTATCTATCTCTAGTCCTTGTGATGTATGTTTTAGAGCTAAGCAAACACGTGATGTTTTATTTGAAAGTTCCAATAAAGCTACTGAGATTTTTTCGTTAATTCATGTCGACGTTTGGGATCCGTATCGGATCTCTTCCTCTTGTGGTGCAGTATATTTTTTGACAATTGTAGACGACTTTTCTTGTGTCATCTGGACATTCCTTCTCCGCAAAAAATCTGAGGTTCGACGTGTATTTCCACAGTTTATCAAGTATGCAGAACGTAAATTTGATAAACAAGTTCACATTGTTCGTAGCAACAATGGAACGGAGTTTATGCGCCTTTCAACATATTTTTCGAGACCATGGCATAGTCCACCAAACTTCTTGTGTTGCTACACCATAACAAAATGGTCGTGTGGAGCGCAAAAATTTTCACATTCTAAACATAGAGCGTGCGCTACTGTTTCAAGCTAATATGTCGGTCAAGTTTTGGGTGAGGCGATTTTGACGGCTGCATATTTAATTAACACACACCTCCATCTCTTCATCAAGGTCGCTCGCCCTAGATCTTTTATTCGGACATTCTCCTAATTACGACAATCTACATGTTTTTGGATCCTCATGTTATATTCATTACACATCAAAAGCAAAAGACAAGTTTGAAGTTAAGAGTAAAGCTTGTGTTTTTGTCGGTTATCCTTTCGGTAAGAAAGGTTGGAGAGTTTACGGTTTAGAAAATGATGTGTTCATCGTTTCACATGATGTTATTTTGACGAGACAAAGTTTCCTTATCATGCATGGTGATGTGTGACCTGTCTTCATCTTTTGTTCCACAATCTTCTAATGATGATGATTGGTTACCTCTCTCCACTGTCACACCTCTTATGCAAGACAGGGGGGAGGTCGTCTTCTTCAACACCTTTATCAAACTCATCATATGCTCCCGTCACTGGACCACAACCTACATACCTGTCATAGATCTAGTTTTAGGTCGTGGGCGTAGAGAAAAATCAAACCAGCCAAGCTTCTCGACTACGTCACCTACATCGCATTTAGCTCTATTAACCCTCATCACGCTTCTTGGTCTTCTCAATCTCAGTTCTCTTCGGTCTCAGGTATACCCATCTATCCACTGGCTAATTATGTTTCTGACTCAGGTTTCACTCATGTGCATCGCAAGATTTTTGATGCCTCAACAGCATCATGAGTACCAAAACATTTGAAAGAAGCTGTTGTGGATCCATAGTGTAATAATGCGATGATCTCTGAAGTTCAGGCTCTTGAGTCCAATAAAACATAGCAGATTGTCAACTTGCCACCGGGAAAAGAAGCTATCGGTAGTTGATATCACTCGGTTTTGATGTCTTATAGTGAATATTTATACTTGCTATTTAGCATCATTCGAGTGTTTTCCATGTATTTTTTGTGTATTTTCATGATTTCAGGTGTTTGGGACATTCGAGACAAAGAATGGTTTTCATAAGATTTCAGGTGCAAACAAACGAAATGAAGATGGATGGATCAAACAAACTGAAGAATGATCGATCCAGCCTGCAAATATGAAGAGATCGATCGATCCAGTTCACCTAGGGACTTACGGAAAAACAGATCGATCGATCCCCTCATGGATCGGTCGATCCCCTTGCTCGAGTCAGCTTGGAAATAATCGAAAAGACGCAATCTTCCTCAAGACTTATCAAGATTTTTCCTTATTGGATGTGGTTTTCTTTATTTTATTTTAGCATTATAAAAGCCTTAGGCTTATTTTATTTTAAAAACACATCACAACACACAACATTATACATAACTTAATTACTTTTAGGATTTAGAGCTTTCTCAGAGAGAAAAGATCTCATCCATGAATTTGGAGAAGATTTCGAATTCTTTTCTATTTTATTGATTTGGTTTTCGAATATGCTTTTCTCAATGATGATTATTGATTCCTTAATCATGTATGAGTTGTCGCCTTGTTAGGTTTTAGGAGTTTCCCAGGAAATCAGGTTTGATAGTTAGGGTTTGACATAATGGATTTAAATTGTTAGGTTCTTAGTCTAGATTTTTTTTTTTAATGCTTGAATTAGCCTGATCACCTAGTTCATGCAAAGGGATATGGTTTAAGAACCTGACCTAGTCTAGATGAGTAAGTGTCTCTGCTAGCGGGAGTATTGTCTTTGATTGCTTATGAACATATCGAATCTGAAATCAATGCATGATTGAATTATCTAAATATGGCGGGAGTTTTCCTTTAGTAATTCGATTATAGGGGTCTAAGACTTCAGGAGAAGATTAGTCCATAATTTTCTTTTGAGTTGAGAACTATTTTCATGAATAAATCATGCATGTTAATCCAAACTTCAAGCCTGAATACCTGTGGAATTCCTTATTGCCTAGCGTTTTCGTTATTTGTTTTACATCGCTTTTAATTATTGCTTTTAACTCTGTTACGAACAACCTTTTAAATCTGTCTTAGCTAGAATCGAATGTTTAACTGAATGTCGTACTATCTGTTCTCTGTGGGAAATCGACCATATCTATACTACCCTCATTTATTCTTTGCAGTGTAAAATTAGGATTAAAACTTGAGTCTATCAGTAGTCAATGGGTGTACCGCATAAAATACAATTCGGATGGCTCTACTGAGCGTTACAAAGCAAGGCAACAAATATGTTGCTGGTCATGATTACAATGAGACCTTTGCGCCAGTAGTTAATTTGTCTACGGTGAGGACTCTTCTTCGGCTTGTTACAGCTCACCATTGGGACACTCATCAAATGGATGTTCATCATTTCTTCCTTCATGGTCCTTACTTGAAGAAGTTTACATGAAGTTGCCTCCGGGATTTTGACACTCTCATTCGGGTAAAGTTTGTCGTCTCCTTAAGTCACTTTATGGTCTTAAATAAGCTCCTCGTTGTTGGTTCTCGAAGTTATCTGCTGTGTTATTCAAGTATGGTTTTAAGCAATCATATGAGGATTATTCTTTATTTTCTTATTCATCTAATACAGTGGAACTTTGTGTGTTTGTATACATGGACGACTTAATAATTTTTGGTAACGACAAGGACATGATCACCAAGTTTAAAGCTTATCTTGGTAAATGTTTTCACATGTAGGACCTTGGTAAGTTGAAGTTTTTTTTGGTATTGAGGTTAGTCGCGGTGATGAAGGTACATATCTCTCAACGCAATTATGCGCTAGATATCATCTTGGAATGTGGTTTTTCAGCATAGAAGCCTTTGGCCACACCGTTAGAACCAGATCATCATTTGGCTTCCGCAACTGGTCCATTATTGGATGAACCAACGCAATATCGTAGATTAGTTGGAAGGTTAATTTACCTTACCAACACACGACCTGAGCTCAGTTACTCTATCCATCTCCTTTCACAATTTATGCATGCTCTCCAAGTCATTCATTGGGAAGCTGCTCTTCGAGCCGTCCACTATTTCAAGAGTTCTCCTGGACAAGGCATAATGCTATCTTTGGATCCAGATCTCTCTTAATGTCTATTGTGACTTGGATTGGGCTTCATGTCCACTCACCCGACGGTCATTAAGTGCCTGTTTTCTTTTGCTTGGTGGTTTTCCTATTAGTGCAAGACGAAGAAACAACTTACGGTTTCCCATTCCTCGGCTGAGGCTGAATATTGAGCGATGGCCGCAGCCCTTCATGAAATCAAATGGGTTTGTAAGTTACTTATTGAAATTGGTGTTGATGTTTTGTCATCTATTGCTTTCTTTGTGATAGCCAGGCTGCCATTCATATCGCCGCCAATCCAGTATTTCATGAACGTACAAAGCATATTGAGTCTGATTGTCATTCCGTTCGAGATGCAGTTCGTGATGGTCTTATAGTTACTCAACACGTTCGCACAGAATTGCAAGTAACAAACATTTTAACCAAGGTTCTTGGTAAAGAAAAATTCAATCACTTGTTGGTTAAGTTGAGCATTACCGATCTTGACGCACCAACTTGAGGGGGAGCATTAGGATTATATATAGATTTCCTTATATGTTATGTGATCGTATCGTTGATGTTGTATTTCCATATCAAGTTAGGTCAAAGTCGATTATCATAAGTTTTTATATATATGTTTTTAAACATGTTAATAAGAGCAATTCGGTTGAAATACCAAACCTTACAAATTACAAATTGTAATCTCTCCACGATTCTTCAGGCCGAGTTGATTCAATCACGAGAGGTGGTTCACTAGTATTGAAATAAGAAGAAATGAGTCTATCAAGACCAACAAAATAAAAGATAAAGAACCAAAGAGAAGAAGTTATCCACATGTATCCATCCATGAGAAGCTATCCACAGGTACTCATCCATGAGAAGTTATCCACAAGTTCTCATCCATCCAAAAAGTGCTATCCACATGTTGAGTATTTTGAAGACAAGTTAGATAAGCTAAAGATCATTGGATGAGGAATAAAAACGTTTTTAGAAGGTCAACCTCGGCCTAATCAAGGCTGATCAACTTTCAAAGCTTTGGATCGCAAAGTCGTAATGTGCTACACCTAAAGAGCAGATTAAATCTTCTAGAAGTGGTTTAAAAGTCAAAATGATCGTTAGAGTGAAGTAGAGACAAAGCCAGCTCATGAGAAGACTTATGTAAGTGTACCAACTCCTCTTTATTTATTCTAGGATCATCTCTCTCTCTCTCTCTCTCTCTCTCTCTCTCTCTCTCTCTCTTAATAGCCTAGATGTGCTGGTTAATAGCATCATTCCTTCTAGTTTGATTGTATTTTTTATTATAAATGTGATGTAAGAAATATGTCTTGGTTTTAACGAGAAAAACATTTTCTCTTTCCCTTACTTTCTCTCTTACGAACCTCTCTCTCTTGTTCTTCATGTTTTTGAGAATTCTTCATGTCTAAACACTCAAATTCTTATATGGTATTAGAGCAATAAGCTCCTTTTACCTTTTATTTCGTAAATTCTTAAGTTCTCTTTCCTTTAATCAGTTCAAAATCTATGTTTTCTTTCGTCTTTGTTAAAAATGGATTCTCATAAGAATGTTGTTGCTCCGGTTATTCTCAAGGGAATAAACTACCTAATATGGTCAAGGATCGTGAAAACGTTGCTTGGAGAAAAAGGGTTGTGGCAACATACCCAAAATGATGCACCGGCAACCAAAACCACCAAAGCCACTCAAGAAAAATACCAAAATAGCACTCTTGAGGAAGAACAAGAAAAATGGTTCCAAGGGGACCAAATGACTCTTGGAATCATTCAAAGCTCCATAGATCCTCCAATCTTAGAGGCTTATTCTTATTGTGAGAGTACTAAGGAGCTGTGGGACACATTGTACAAAGTCTACGGAAACATCTGAAACCTCACCTGAGTGTATGAAGTCAAGAAAGCCATCAATGAGCTAAGTCAAGAAGACTTAGATTTCACCAACCACTTTGGGAAATTCAGAGGATTGTTGGCCGAACTTGGGATGCTTAGATCAACGACCGTAGATCCAACAACCTTGAATGAAAGGAGAGAGCAAGATAAGGTGTTCGATATCCTTCTCACCTTGAACTCAACGTACAATGATCTCATAAAGCATCTCTTAAGAGATGATAAACTTCCAACCTTGGAAGAAGTGTGCTCAAATATTCAAATGGAGCAAGGATTAAATGGCCTATTTGGGGATAAAAAGGAGCTGGTTATGGCCAACCAAGGGTTTTACAAAGGCAATGACAAGAAGTCAGCTGGGTGCGAACACTCAAGAAGGAGGGACATACAAAAGTAAATTATTGGTTCCTTCATCCCCATCTAAGACCTAAAGACAACAATGGACGATTCAAGAATCTGTTCAACAACACAAGAGCTCACATCGCTCAAGAAAATCAAAGAGTAGAAGCTGGAAGTTCCAACACCAATGGACCAAGGCATCCGCAAGGAGATGGAAGCATATTTATGGCTCTAGTTGCCTACAATTCTCAAAATAAAGCTCTAGCACATATTCAAGAGGACTTTATCCAAAGGAGTGACTTAGAAGCACTCATCAAATCCTTGAAAGAGGAATCTATGTCTAGTAATGTGAAGGGTAAATGGTTTGGGGAATCTTTGCAAGCTAAGAAAGATAATACATCCTTAGTTTTAATTTCGTGGCTAGCCATCATATAATCGGTAATGGGAACTTAATAAATAACTTGAAACCAACCCTAGGTAGTGTCATTGTACCCAATGGTGATAGAGTATCTATTAAGGGATCCTTCACCAACACTAGTCAAGCCTTCAAACAATACCTAGCTAAGCATGGGATCCTTCATCAAACTAGCTTCCCATATACACCTCAACAAAAATGGGGTAGCCGAGAGGAAAAATAGAAACTTGATGGAAGTAGCACGCTCAATGATGTTCCACACTTAAATATGCCAAAGAAATTTTGGGGAGATGTTATGGTCTCCGCATGCTATCTCATCAATAAGACACCTAAAAAGATCCTTCGTGATGTATCACTATATGAGGTGATGAACAAATTCAAACCATCACTTCATCACTTACGTTTTTTTGTTGTATTTATTTTGTTCTAGTGCTGGGAGACCAAAGGAACAAGTTGGAGGCCAAGAGCACAAAGCCATGTTTATTATTTATTTCACTACTCAAAGAGGGTACAAATGCTATGTACCCGAGACAAGACAAATCTTAACATCAAGAGATGTCAAGTTTATAGAAGACAAGGGCTTCTATGGAGAGAGGAATTGGGAAGACTTGAAAGATCTTCCCAACACACCTACGGATAGAGCTACAAACTTGTGGTTAATACTAGAAAATCTCGGGATTAGTGTACAACTTCCTACAAAAAGAACACAATCTGAGGCTGCAAATGAGTCACATGAGGAGCCAATCCACCTTGATCATGAGGGGGACATACAAAATCAACATCTTGAACATATTCATCCGGAAACACAAGATCAAGAAGTAGATGAATTTTCAAACTCTTTGGTCATGATCAAGGTGAAATGCCGAATCCACAACAAGAACTACAAGAACAGCCGCATCAAATCCTAAGGAGAAGTACAAGAGTAGGAAACCAAACTCAAAGTAGATCAACACAAGAGTATATTACAACAATAAGGTCATAGCACATCCAATTCAAGGGGTGTGTTTCTTATCTCAATTTTCCTTGACTCACCAAGTTTTGCCAGGAAGTGGGATCAAAAACAGGTTCCCAGATCATATAGTGAAGCTGTGGAAGACAAAGAATGGCAAGATTCCATTCAGAATGAACTAGACGCTATGGAGAAAAATCTGACTTGCGTTGTGGATGATCTCCCAAAAGGAAAGAAAGTTGTAAGCTCCAAGTGGGTCTTTACTATCAAATTCAAGAGTAATGGAGATGTTGCGAGGCATAAAGCAAGGCTAGTGGCTAGAGGATTCACCCAAACCTATAAGGAAGATTACTTAGACACATTTGCACCCATGGCCAAGTTACACACAATGAGAGTGATACTTGCATTGGCCACCAACTTTGAATGGGATCTATGGCAAATGGATGTCAGAAATGCATTCCTACAAGGAGAATCGGAAGAAGAAGTCTATATGTATCCATGATATTACTCGGTTTTAATGTCTTATAGTGGGTAATTATACTTGTTATTTGGCATTAAAACGATTGTTTTCCTATTGAAGTTTTGGTATATTTGCAGGTTTCTAGGTGTTCAGGAGCAAAAGAATGGATTTTAGAAAGTTTCAACACAAAACGGCTAAGTTTGAAGACGATAGGATTGATCCGACAAGAGAGGGATTGATCTAGCCATTTTTATAGAAGAGATCGATCGATCTCATCTATAGATCAATCGATCTCATCTATAGATCGATCGATGATACACTCAGGTTTTAGCCCATATATATTCACTGCAAGTGCACAACAAACGTAGTAGTATATGAGGGATCGAGTCCACAGAGACCAAGAACGTACGAATCTCAGTTAAAAATTGAATCAAGCTAGGAACAAGATTAAAAATGATGATTTTGAATTAAAAGTAGAAATGACAATGAATTTAAAACGGTTTTAAAACAATTAACAAAAACACTAGGCAATAGGGAGATCCACAGGTAATCAGGTTAAAGGTCAAGGTTAACATGCAAGATTTCTTTGAAAATAGTTCCTAACTCGAAAGACAAAAATAGACTAATCCTCTCCCGAGGTATTAGATCCCTATGTTTAAATCACTAAAACCAAACTCCCGCCGTGTTTAGATGATTTAAACATGTAATTCAATTCAGATTCCATATGTTTTATAATCCCCTAAGACAATACTTCCGCAAGCAAAGGCACTTACTCATCTAGATTTGATCATAATTCTATACCAAATCTCTTTGAGTTTATAATTCTAAGATCAATAAACTAGTTAGCTACTCTAATTCATGCAATAGGAACGAATCTAGACTGAGAACCTAACAATTTCAATCTCTTCTATCAAACCCTAACATTCAACCTGATTTCCCTGGGAGAAACCCTAAAACCTAATAAACGGATTACTCAGACATGATGATAAGGAAAGAAATCATAGAAAGAGTAAACATTGCAGCAATTAAAAACCAATTTGTATAAATTGAAAATCAAAGTTCAGAAATATCTTGAATACAGAAGTAGATCCCTTTCTCTTTGCAAAGTTTTGTAAATAATAATGTTGCGTCCTTCTAAAAATAAGCCAAAAAACTTTCTTATATCTCTTAAACTAAAAGAAAAATAAAAACTCAAATAGGAAAACTAATAATAAGCCTTGAGGACGAATGTGTCTTTTTTCTTGAGTCCTCTCTTCTTCAAGTAAAGAGATCGATCGATCTAAAAATCCGTAGGTTCTCCAGGAGCTTGAATTGATTGATCCGTGCTGGGATCAATCGATTTCTTTAGTGAAAATGCAGAATCGAACATGCTAAAGCCTGGATCGATCCTCCTGCTCCAAATTGGTCCATTTGCACCTAAATCCTTCCAAAAAATCATTTTTTCGCTCCATAACATCCCAAACACCTAAAATATTGAAAACATGCCAAAAGCATAAGAAAAGCACTGGAATAACACCAAATAATAGGTAAAAACATTCACTATAAAGTGTTAAAACCGAGTGATATCAACTCACCCAGAATTAGATCCTTGCTTTTCCTCAAGTAAAGCAAGACAAATTCTAGAGAAGAGGTTTGAAAACGACTACAAAGGAACTCTCAAAATCTCAGCAATCCCAAGTTCAGACATCAAAAACAAAAGGACACTAATCCTAGACAACCACAATAAATAGATTGTTTATCACCACCTAACTAACAACATACTTTCTACTCTAAATTCCAAATCAATCAAACCATTAAGTCATATCAACCAGCTCATTAGATTCATTTAAGTTCACACGAGTGCGTTCTTGCCTATGGGGTATCGATCAATGTAGCTTAGATACCTTTTCTATCAAAGCGCCCATACCAAACAAAGCATCCATCAACTTCTGGTCCTGGCCCTTTTTCTCTCTTTATCACTTCTTCTCTTTTTTTCTTTTCTCTTTTTTTCTTCGCATTCTTGCGCTTTTAATGTTCTCCTTTTTTTTAGCAGGCGGTTTTTCTGGGATTGACTACAGATTTCTAGATCACGCTTTCAATCATTTTTGTTTTACCGTTTTTTTTTCTTTTTTGAAGGGAGGGAGAAAAAGGATCCAGATCATACTGAAAGAACTTGTCGGTTTTACAGAGAACTGAAGAGAAAAGTACCTAGCTTTCAAATTATATCCAACACCAGAAGCAAGAAAATTTAAGATCAATTTAAGTCATAACAAAGTAGAGCCAACATCAAATCATCAACAATCCAAAAGACCATAAATTTCAAAAGCATATCAATTAATTAATGGGGTTCCAATCCTAAATGCAAAAATTAATCTAAGTCACTAGTCAAGTAGAGAATGATACCAAACTCACACCGGGTTAGTAGTCATCATGGATTTCAGTTATTGTTCCTTCAACTCGATTATTCTAGACTCATCTAGACACCAAAACGAAAAAATTTGAAAATTCATCAAAGTAGACAAAACATAAAAATAACATTAGTAGTGTCATGTACACTCCCCCAAACTTATTTCACACCGTCCCGGTGTAAACATAAATCCAGAAAAGAGATACAGCATAAGTCTGAAAGATAATAAAAATAAAATGAAAATACATATGTCCAAAGTGAAAAAGAAGAAAAAGATACCGAAAATGTGAAGTCTAATCAGTCTGAATGTTGTCCCGAACTGCCACCATCTCTCTCTCTCTCTCTCTCTCTCTCTCTCTCNTCTCTCTCTCTCTCTCTCTCTCTCTCTCTCTCTCTCTCTCTCCTAGTAGAAGGTCCCTCCTCATCATCACTGCGATCCTGAGGTGCTCTGAAATAGGCTAGACGCCGTATCTTGGCAATCGCGGTCCACATCCTCTGAACCATGCTGTAAGACCGCTCTGTCGCATCTGCGGTCCATATGATCATCTCAAAATAAGTGAAATCAGGACGCCAGGGCGGTAAGTCAAACTCGCTGAAATCCTCAGGCGGGATTGGCGAGCCATCCTCTTGGCTAGGCTCGCGCTGACGTCTCAGCCTCTTGTGTGGGCCTCTAACGTCGAGATTGATCGCGAGGAAGCTGTTGAGAATCAGTCACAGGTGCAGGTACATCATGTAAATGCTCATATCTCGGGAGGAATCTGATGTTGGGTAGAGAAGTGATGATGGTGATCTCTTGTCGCGACATGTATACCTTGCACCGCTGTCCTCTCTGGTGATAGAACTTATAGATCGCCAGTTTCTTAAACCACTTGGTAAAGAAAAGGTAAGGCCAATCAACCCGATTGGTTGTCGGCGCCTGATAACACGACTCCAGTGGGACCCCAACATGTAGCAATACTGGTGTACCCAAGCTACCCATAATCTTGATCTGAGTCGGTTTCCTCAAAGCATCCATCTTCCGACTCGCCAAGATCTTCGCAAATATCCATCCCAAGTTGGCATCATGCTGAGCTCTGTCTTGGTCACTCTCATAGCACACCATTGTGAACTGGCATAGTGCATAATGCAGGCGCTCAAGCTCCATGGAACTAACCGCAGCCGACTCCGACTTACCGGAGAAAGTAGAAGCTAAAATCTTCAGAGCTATGCAGATCGCGGGGTTGCGAATAGCAGAAAGCTTGGCGGTCTGAGACTCGTACTTCCCGTCCCCTATCACATCCCATAGATCGATATATGAATAGAAGTTGGGCAACTACGGAAGATGCCCTGCTGAACTGAATCTGAAGATTAGACCGAACTCTGCCATCGGTATCCTATAAAGACAACCAAGGCAAAAGAATTGTACCTCAGTCTCATAAATGTGAGCATATTGTGGATCTCGGCCAGGGTGGTAGATGTGAAATGAAGCCAGGAACTGCCTCGCCAGGTCAGGATATAGAGGATAGGCTTGGAAGGGAAAAGCTCTGAGACCCATCCGAGTGAGGATACCACTGACATCCTCATCCACTATTAATGCGACCAAAACTGCATGATCAGCAAAACGAGTGGGCTCCATCTGGCTCTGCACAAGGGCGTTGTAGAACATGGAATCAAACTGATCCCACTTGTCTGTGAACTTCCTATCCTTCCAACCCTTATGGATCTTGAGCTAGGAGACGGCCAAGTCCAAGCGACAATTATTGAACCGCATCTTGGGTTTGCGAGGCCATGGCTTCTGTTGGAACTCGAGATCTATGTTCGGTTTGTATTATGCTTCTTCCTAGTTTTGTTGCATGCTGCTAAAAGTGACGCTTTTTCCTTTCTCCTTAGCGGTTAGAGACCACTTCTTCTTAGTTGCTGGAGGTGCTGGAGAATTCAAACGGTCGGTTTGAGGTGGATTTTTTTTGGTGGATCGAGAACGAGAGGATCTCCTTGTGGCTGTTGGTTGAGCTATTGGTTGTTCTTCATCACTTTCCTCTCCGTAATGTGGTTCTGAACCATATCGGATTTGTTCATCGGGATCCATTCTAAAAATAAAAAGATCTCAAAACGGAGTTTAGGGACTTAATCAATTCAAACCAACATATGCTAGCAATCTAAACTCAATACTATACCATTCCTCTATCTCATTTAAGCATATCAATCCATCAAACAAAATCAATACCACAAGATCCTAAAATCCATATAAAAACTTCAAACTAAAAAACCATATTCCTCAATCTCAACATAATTAAACCAAAATCTAAATGAATTCCTCAATTAACCACAATCTATAGTACATAAGCACATATATAACCAATTCTATCATTCCAATCCAAGAAAACTCAAAAACCCTTCATGAACCCTAAATTTGTAATTAAGATGAGAGAATTAGGGTTCCTTACCTTGCCCGAATCAAAATCAAAGTTAGATATTTAGATTGGGATTTGAAAATCGAGTGGAATAGACCAAAGAATCGCAAAGATCGGTTACAAATTGGGTGAGATAGAGATGTGGGGTTCTAAAGAGGTTTTGGAAACTTTTTTGACGAAAATGGTGGAAAGTGAGTTTAGGTCGATTTTAGGGTAAAGGAGAAGGAGGAAATCAGTTTTAAATTGAGTGAAAACCAGTTCAGACCCTGAAATCCGGTTCAATTTAAGTGATTTTTGAGTTACCTAGACGAGAGATCGGGATCGATCGATCGATCTCTACAGGGATCGATCAATCTCTTTTTATGGAACTCCCTAGTTCAGTGGATCGATCGATCCATTCAACGGTTCGGTCGATCCATTAAACGGATCGATTGATCCGTTTATTTTGTTAGTGCCTGGACATCGATGGATCGATCGATCCACAGAAGGATCGATCGGTCCTTTTTGCGTAAAATCTTTAGTTAAATGGATCGATCAATCCACCAAGACTCGATCGATCTATTTGCACGAAACAAACCAAAAGGATTGGATCGATCGATCCACTAAGGATCAATCGATCTGAACATTCGACCAAAACTTCTATTTCCTGAACTTCCTGAAACACTTTGAACTCAAAATTAAAAATCAAAAATTAGTGATCTAAATTTAAAATGACTCAAAACTAGGACCTAATAAATTGAAAATACCAAACAGTGGGTTGCCTCCCACTCAGCGCTTTTTTAGCCGTCGGTAGTTTGACGGTACTTACCTCTAAACTGAGGTTAGAACTATTAGAGGAATCTTAGGTTCCTCCATGAGCTTTGAAGTAGCTAAGTAAGGCTTAAGCCTCTGACCATTTACAACCAACTCATTACCTTGATGGTTTTTAAGTACAACCGCACCATATAGCCTTACCTCTTTGGTGACAAACGGTCCAAACCACCTAGATTTCAATTTTCCTGGAATAATTTCAATTTAGAGTTGTAGAGTAATACCTGATCACCTGGTTGGAAGTCTCTAGGAATGATTTTCTTGTCATGTGCAGCTTTTGTCCTTTCCTTGTAGATTTTGGAGTTGAAGAGACGCTTTTATGTTGCGGTCTTGATGTCGAAGTTTAACAACTTGGCAGCCCATGCAGCTTTGTGCTCCAATTCTACAAGTAAGTGGTAAGCTTTTCCATAGACAAGGTTAAAAGGAGTGGTACCTAGAGTAGTCTTGAATGTTGTTTTGTAAGCCCATAGAGCATCGTCTAGCCTCAAAGACCAATCTTTCCTAGAGCTATTTACAATTTTCTGCAGGATAGCTTTGATTTCCCTGTTAGAAACCTCTACATGTCCACTTGTCTGAGGGTGATATGGTGTTGCGACTTTATGCTTCACCCCATGCTTCTTGAGCAAACTGTCAAAGACTCTATTGATGAAGTGAGTTTCTCCATTGTTGTTGACCACTCTAGGAACACCAAACCTGGAGAAAATCACAGACTTAAACAATGTTTAGCATAACTTTCGCATCATTAGAGGGGCTAGAAATCGCTTTAACCCACTTAGAAACATAATCAAAAGCAACCGGAATATAAAGGTTATTATGAGAAACAGGGAAAGGACCCATAAAGTCAATTCCCCACACATCAAAAACCTCTACTTCAAGAATGAAGTTCTGTGGCATCTCATTTCTCTTCGAAATGTTCCCTTGTCTCTGGCAGGAATCGCAGTGAGATATGAAGTTGTGAGCATCTCTGAACATAGTGGGCCACCAAAAACCTACTTGGAGTACCTTTGAAACCGTTTTGAATGTAGCAAAGTGACCAGCATAATCCAAACCATGACAATGGTATAAAACATTTTGAATCTCTTCCTTAGGTAGACATCTTTGGAACATACCATTTTTGCAAAGTTTGTAAAGATATGGTTCTTTCCAATAATAATGTCTGACATCCTTTAAGAACTTCTTCTTTCGGTAACCTGAAAAGTCTTGTAGTTCAACATCAACAGCTAAATAGTTAGCAAAATCACGAAACAAGGAGGTAATCAAATCGTTTATTTGGGGGTTAGAGATAGAATAATCCTTATCCTCTATGGTGCTGATAGAAAAAATGCGTTCCTCTGGAAAGGAGACATCGATGGGAACATCCTCTTCAACGTGAGTCATGATAGGTGATCTGCAACACCGTTTTCACTGCCTCGCTTGTTTTTGATCTCTAAATTGAATCCCCGCAAAATCAAAATCCAACGCAATAATCTAGGTTTAGCATCCTTTTTAGAAAGAAGATACCTCAATATCGCATGATCGGTATGGACTACTACTTTGGATCCCACTAAATAGGATCTGAACTTCTCAAAAGCGAAGACAATAGCTAGGAGGTCTTTCTCATTTGTTGCATAATTGCGTTGAGCTAAATCTAATGTCCTAGAGGCATAGTAGATGACATGGAGCTTCTTTTCCTTCCGCTTTCCAAGAACAACTCCCACAGCGAAATCACTTGCATCACACATCACTTCAAAAGGTATATCCCAAGCTGGTGGTTGCAAAATTGGAGCACTTACCAAGGCTCCCTTGATTGCTAGAAAGGCTGATTGGAAATCATCGTCCCATTTGAACTTGACATCCTTGCATAACAGCTTTGTAAGAGGTCTAGCAATCTTTGAGAAGTTCTGAATGAACCTCCTGTAGAAACCTGCATGACCTAAGAAGTTGCGAACATCCTTGACGCATTTGGGTGCCTGCAAGTTAGTCCTTACCTCTATCTTGGATTTATCCACTTGGATTCCTTTCTCAGAAATCTTGTGTCCTAACACAATTCTAGTCACCATGAAATGGCACTTTTCCTAGTTCAGCACTAGATGTTTCTCTTCATATCTCTGAAGAACCCTGCACAAGTTAGCAAGACAAACAACAAAGGAAGATCCATAGACAGAAAAATCATCCATGAATACTTCCATGATGTCTTCTATAAGGTCCGTAAAGATAGACATAATGCATCATTGGAAAGTGGTTGAGGCATTGCACAATCCAAAAGGCATCATGCGATAAGCATAGATTCCAAATGGACATGTGAATGTCGTATTTTCCTGATCATCTAGGTGAATCAGAATCTGAAAGAAACCTGAATAACCATCTAAGAAACAGTAATAAGGGTATTAGCCAATCTCTCAAGCATCTTGTCAATGAAAGGTAAAGAAAAATGATCTTTGCGAGTTGCAGTATTCAGTTTCCTTTAATAAATACACATCCTATGACCTGTAATAGTTCTAGTCTGGATATGCTCATCATTGTCATTCTTAACTATTGTTATTCCCCCTTTCTTAGAAACTACATGCACGGGACTAACCTAACTACGATCAGAAATCGGATAAATAATTCCTACATCTAGAAGTTTCATTATCTCTTTCTTAACAACATCTTTCAAGTTGGGATTCAACCTTCTCTGATGTTCTATACAAGTCTTAAATTCATATTCTAGATGTATCCTATGCATGCACAAGTCTGGTGAAATCCTTGTGATATCATCTAAAGTGTAACCTAAAGCTCTACGGTACTTTCTTAGTTTATAGAGAAGTAAGGCGGTCTCTACATTGTTCAGATCGGCATTCATTATCATAGGGTATGTAGAATTAGGACATAGAAATACAAACCTTAGTCCTGCTGGAAGAGGTTTGAGTTCCATCTTTGGAGCTTTCAGCTTGCTCCACGGATCATTGAGTGGTGCAAGGTACGGTTTAGGTGGAGACTTGGCAGCTGTCTCTCCTAATTCCACATAGTCGGTCATCTCCTCAATCCTCCTACATGCATCTAACATCTTGGTGTAACATGAAACATCATCACTAAGGGAAAAAGACTCATTAAACAAAAAGTTGTCAAAAACTCCCTCAATAACCTCTGTAATGGTATCTACCCAAAAAGAATTGGCATCTAAGGATGGTTTCTTTGAAACCTCTTGAAGTTTGAATTTCATCACCATATCGCCGAAATGAATATCGATCTTGCCTTTCTTCACATCAATTATGGCTCCAGCAGTTGCTGAAAAGGGTCTTCCCAATATAAGTTGATCTTTCGATTCTTCTCCAAGTTCCAAAATCACAAAGTTGGTTGGCACAAAGGCTGTCCCAATTTTCACAGGTAGATTCTCAAGAACTCAAACAGGATACTTCACAGAATGATCAGCTAAGATGAGTGAGATCCTAGTACCTTTGATGTCCGTCATATCCAACCTTTTTTCTACATATAGAGGCATAAGGTTTACACTAGATTTCAAATCGCAGAGAGATCTAGAAAATGTAATGTCACCAATCTGTACTGATAGAACAAAACTTCCTCGATCTCCAAGTTTCTTAGGCATGCGGTTATGTTGGATTGAACTACACTCTTCTGTGATCATCATTTCTCCCTCTTCCAAGGTGATCTTACTTGTGATCATGTTTTTGACATATTTCCTTAAAGAAGGAATCATTTGACAAACATCAAAGAATGGTAGTCTTACAGTCAATTCTTTGATCATCTCCTTGAACTTTGCATCCTCTAGATCTTTCTAGACTTCTTAGGTTGGACTGGGTATGGAACCTTTGGTTTGTAGACTCGAATTGGAACTTCAGAGTTCTGGGAGTTGGGATCGATCGATCTCCTTGTTTTTCTTCGAGTTCTGGACTGACGGATCGACCGATCCCTCATGGATTGATCGATCTAATTGTCCGAAGCTTCCTGATTTGAATGGATCAATCGATCCCTTATCATGGATCGATCGATCTGATGAATCTGGAATTTCTCGTATAATTGGATCGATCGATCTCTGCCTCTGCGTCAAATTTAGGCTTTTTCAAACCTTCGTTTTCTGCAGATTCTTTGACCTCTTTTACCAAAATTTCATCAGTATCCTCCTTTTCTTTATTTCCAACCAAATATTTCACACTTCTCAGTTAACAACATTCACAAACTCTTTCTTAGGATTTGAATCAGACAACTCAGAAAGAAAACTAGGTGGTCTTCTGACAGCTTCAGTAGTTTGAGCAACTTGAGTATCCAAATGCTTAACATGAGTAGTCAATTATTCGAATTTTCTGTTCAAATTATTGTACATACCATCCATCTTGACATTTAGGTTCCTTTCAGTTTGTTGCTGACCTTCTAATATCTTTTGCAGCATGGCCTTTAGACCGTATTCTTGCTGAAATTGTGGTGGAGGTGCTTGTTGATAAGCAGGTTGAATTTGTTGTTGAAAGCTACCTGAATTGTAAGTCTGAACAAAGCTCTTGTTTTGGTTTCCTTGAAAACCAGTTCCTCCAGCAATTCTATCACTCCATGACAGATTTCCCTTTCTGAAATCTTGATTGTATCTTTGGTTATACACTCTATGAACTTGGCTATTGATGTAGCTCACTTCTTCTTCTTCTTCTTCTTCTAAAGTTTCAAGTCCTTGGAATGCAAAGCAATCTGCCTCTAACTTCTCTTCTTCTTTAGCAAAACTGATTTGTGGTTGATTCTGGTTCTTGAGAAGTTTAGTAAGAATCTCTTTCACTTCATCTAGTTCGGAGGATTCCAATCTAGGTGATCTTCCTCTTCTATCATAATTTGGACAATGATTGTTATTACTCGCAGCTAGATTGTCTATTAGCTTTTATGCTTCATGAACTGGCTTAGTCATGAAATCTCCATTACTAGCTGTATCCAGTGATAATTGATACTAAGGTTCGATACCTCTGTAAAAAGTATTGATGACATTTAGCTTAGAAAACCCATGATGAAGGCATTCCCTAAGGTATTCTCTAAATCGATCCCATGCCTCAAAGAAGGACTCCCTAGGACCTTGCTGAAATTGAGATATCTTTCTTCGAAGATTGTTGGTCCTAGTAGTGGTGTAGAAGTGTCCTAGAAACTTGGATTTACAATCATCCCAAGTCTCGATGGAGTTAGTAGGCAGGGATTTCAACCATCTGACAGCCTTGTCATCTAGTGAGTTGAAGAGCTTGCAATGCATAAAATCTCGAGAGACTCCATCAATCTGAAAAGTAGAGCATATGTCTTCAAAACTATCGAGATAATCCATGGGATGTTCGTTAGTAAAACCATGGAATTGGTTATGACGAATCAGCTGAATGAGTTGGAATGGAAAATTATAGTCCTTGTGTTGAGGTGGATGAGGGTGAAGTGTATTCCTATTAGCAAGGAAGGCTTCGGGGTTCTTGAATTCTCCAAGTAGAACCCTGTTTTGATGAGGTGGGCGATTGAAAACCTGTTCTGGTGGGTTGAGCACAAGAACTTGATTAGGTCATATCTGATTACCATTACCACCTATTTGTTTTCCCTATGGCACTTGATTGCCTTCAGCTCCCCCCCTATCGAGTTGATAATAGCATTTTATTCTTCTGGAAGAGGAGGTGTGTTATTGTTCAACCATACCACTTCAACCGGGATCCAACGAGCTTGAAGGGGTGGATCGTCCGGAAAGACTGGATTAAAAATTGAGCGTTCTAAATCCAAGAGATCTTTGTTACTTGGGCTGAGTAGTTCCTTGGATTTGGTAGATCTTCGGATCATTCACCTGTAAAAAGAATTCATGAATAAAGAAACGCGATGAGTACTGCAAAAACAAAAGGTTTCTAGACTAAACTCTACAGAAAACTTAAGAGGCACTATTGGTCCCCGGCAACGGCGCCAAAAAATTGATACACTCAGGTTTTAACCCAAATATATTCACTGCAAGTGCACAGAAAACGCAGTAGTATATGAAGGATCGAATCCACAAAGACCAAGAACGTACGACTATCAGTTAAAAATCAAATCAAGCTAGGAACAGAATTAAAAATGATGATTTTGAATTAAAAGTAGAAATGACAATGAATTTAAAACAGTTGTAAAACAATTTACAAAAACGCTAGGCAATAGGGAGATCCACAGGTAATCAGGTTAAAGGTCAAGGTTAACATGCAAG
>OVBE01000756.1:25797-44549 GCA_900406425.1 Iberis pinnata
CTTAACCAAACCACTTTGAGTTTATAACTCTAAGATCAATGAGCTAGTTAGCTACTCCTCTCCCGAGGTATTAGATCCTTATGTTTAAATCACTAAAAAAACTTTCGCCGTGCTTAGATGATTTAAACATGCAATTCAGTTCAGATTTGATATGTTAATAAGCCCCTAAGACAATACTTCCACAAGCAAAGACACTTACTCATCTAGATTAGATCAAACTTCTTAACCAAACCACTTTGAGTTTATAACTCTAAGATCAATGAGCTAGTTAGCTACTCTAATTCATGCAATAGGAACAAATCTAGACTGAGAACCTAACAATTTCAATCTCTTCTATCAAACCCTAACATTAAACCTGGTTTCCCTGGGAGAAACCCAAAAACCTAACAAACGGGTTATTCAGACATGATGACAAGGACACAAATCATAGAAAGAGTAAACATTGCAACAATTAAAAACCAAATTGTATAAATTGAAAATAAGAGTTCATAAATCTCTTGAATACAGAAGTAGATCCCTTTCTCTCTACAAAGTTTTGTAAATAATAATGTTATGTCCTTCAAAAATAAGCCAAAAAGCTTTTTTATATCTCTCAATCTAAAAGAAAAATAAAAACCCAAATAGGAAAACTAATAATAAGCCTTGAGGACAAATGTGTCTTTTTGCTTGATTCATCTCTTCTTCGTGTAAAGGGATCGATCGATCCGTGCTTGGATCGATCAATCTAAAAATTCGTAGGTTCTCCAGGAGCTTGGGTCGATCAAACCATGCTGGAATCGATCAATCTCTTCAGTGAAAATGCAGGATCGAACATGCTAAAACCTGGATCGATCCTCCTGCTCTAAATTGGTCCATTTGCACATAAATTCTTCTAAAAATCATAATTTTCACTCCAGAACGTCCCAAACACCTAGAATCCTAAAAACATGCTAAAACACAAGAAAAGCACTGGAATAAAACCAAATAATAGGTATAAACACTCACTATAAAGTGTTAAAATTGAGTGATATCAATCAATCTCATATGTAGATCGATCGATCTCATATGTAGATCGAGAGATATCATTTGTAGATCGATAGATCCCTTGAAATGCAACTCCTACGAAAATTCAAATCAATCGATTTACATCAAGATTGAGCTGAAACCAAGAGAGATCGGTCGATCCCGAGCCACCAACAGAATTGAAGATTTTTTCAAAATGACAAATTTTCCCTCAAGCCTATCATATTTTTCTTATTTTTATTTTATTTTCCTTATTTTCAGCACTATTAAAGTCTTAGGCTTAGGATTTTTTTTTTTTTACGCACAATTTTATATTTCAAAGCTTTACTGAGAGACGAATCTCATCCTTGTATTTGGAGAAGAATTCTGAACTCCTTTCTTTTTAATTTATTGATTTGGTTTTTGATATGCTTTTTCACTTATGTTTGTTGATTGCTTAACTATGTCTGAGTAGTCGCATTGTTAAGTTTTAGGGGTTTCCCAGGGAAAACAAGATTTGATAGTTAGGGTTTAACATGAAGGATTGAAATTGTTAGGTTCTTAGTCTTGATTTGTTCTAAATGCTTGAATTAAACTGGTCATTTAGTTCAATGATATTAGATTGATAAACACAAAGGGATTTGGTTTAAAAATATGACCTAGTCTAGAAGAGTAGATGTTCTTGCTTAGTGGGAGTGTTGTCTTGAATGTCTATGAACATGTCAAATATGAACTTAATGCATTGTTTAATTACCTGAATTCAGTTGGAGTTTGCTTTAGTAATTAGATATAGGGATTAATACTTCGGGAGGAGATTAATCTAGTTTATGTCTTTTGAGTTGAGAACTATATTCAATGTCAAAATCCTGAATGTTAACCTGAGCTTCAAACCTGAAAACCTATGAAATTCTCTTACGCCTGACGCTTTCTTTAATTAATTTACAACCGTTTTTAATTACCCTGTTTAATTTACAGTCATTAGAAAAACAAACAACCTTTTAATTACCATCTTAGCTAGAATCAACGTTTAACTGAAATTCGTATTGTATGGTCATTGTGGAATTCGACCCTATATTATACTACTTAGATATGTTCTCTGAAGTGTAGATTTAGAATTAATATCCTGAGACTATCAGATTTTTGGCGCCATTGCCGGGTATCAATTGTGCCTTTTAAGTTATTTAGAGTCTAGTCTAAGATATTTTATTTTCAGCACTAATCGCATTTCTCTTTTCTTGAATTCGTTTTTACAGGTACATGATCCTACGATCTAATAAGTCTAAGGAATTTCTCAGCCCCAGTAACAATGAACTCTTGAATTTAGAACGCTCAAACCGGAAATAAAGAAGAAACGCAAGCTCATCCAACACAATGGGAGATAACATCAATCTTAACAATCCGGTCTTTCCAGAAGATCATAACGTCCAAATTCCTTCTGGGGTGCAGAACGTCCAGAGTTCTCAACCAGGATTACAGTAGTTACAGTAGTTCGTCAACCAACATGGAGGAAACGGAAATCAAGTGCCACAAGGACAGCAAGTAGGAAACGGTTATCAAGTGCCGCAAGGAGCTGTAAACGTTAATCAAGGAGCTGATAATTGTAATCAAAATCCACCGGTTGGGCAAAACTACATCGTTTTAGGAGATCCTCAAGAATTTTTCAATCGACAAAAACAAAACAGAGTTCTCTGGTCGTCGACTTTAACAATCCTAAAGCCTTCCTCTCTAACAGAAACGCTCTTCATCCTCGTCAACCTCAGAGACAGGACTATCAGTTCTCTATCCAGCTCATCCAGTTGCTCAGGCAATATTAATTCCATGGTTTACCTACTCAGCACCCGATGGATCACAT
This sequence comes from Iberis pinnata, assembly GCA_900406425.1. Lineage (NCBI taxonomy): Eukaryota > Viridiplantae > Streptophyta > Magnoliopsida > Brassicales > Brassicaceae > Iberis > Iberis pinnata. Next base: position 28,631 of record OVBE01000756.1, read on the forward strand.
AGATGGCTTTGAGGATATATGTGGCACAGTTTAACTCAGTGGAGTTTTTAAGGACTTCACTCATTGCAAAATTTTCAATCATTCACTTGTAGACATAGTTCTAAGGTGGTTAAAATCTCTACCACCCAAATCCATTGAAACTTGGGATGACTGCAAAGCCAAGTTCTTTAGCCATTTCTACACAATTACAAGGACCAATAACCTGAGAAGCAAAATTTCTCAGTTTCAGCAAGGTCATGTAGAATCTTTCTTTGTAGAATGGAAGATATTCAAGGAATATCTTTGTGATTGTCCTCATCGTGGTTTCTCTAAGCTGAATCTCCTGAACACCTTCTATAGAGGTATCGACCAAAAGTATCAGCTTTCTATTGATACAACTAGCAACGGTGACTTCATAACTAAACTTGTGAATGAAGCATATAAGCTGATTGACAATCTCGCTGCAACTAACAGCAATCACTGTCCTGATTATGATAAAAGAGGAAGAACATATGGTTCAGAATCTTCTGAACTTGCAGAGGTAAAACGAATGCTTTCTCAGCTTCTCAAGAACCAGAATCAGAAACATGTCAGCTTCGCTGAAGATGTAAAGAAGATTGAAGCGGATTGCTTTGCATTCCAAGAAACCATGGTTGACTCAGAACGTATGGATGAAGAAGTGAGCTATGTTAATAGCCAGAGAAAGAGAGTGTTCAATCAAGTAATAATCCATGTTTCAACAAGGATAATCTCTCATGGAGAATCACTAATGTGGCGTATCCCTAAGACCAAGTGTACCTAACTCAACAAAAGACATTTGTGCAGAATACTAGGAAACAATTTGGTCAGAATTCAGGTGAAACTAATTTCCAAGGAAATCAGAATAGAGCTTTTGTGCCGTATTCCAACTCAGGTGGTTTCAACAACCATTCCAACCTGCTTTTCAACAAGCAACTCAACCGGATTTTCAACAAGTTACTCAACCCGCGTTTCCAAAAACCGCTCAACCTATGTTTCAACAAGTAGCTCCACCCACAGCTCAACAAGAAAATAAAATGGAAGCCATGCTCAAACAGATCTTCGAAGGTCAGCAATAGTATGAGAGGAACCTCAATGTCAAAATGGAAAGTATGTACACAGATTTGAATCACAAGTTTGAAGCTTTGTCTACACATGTTAAGCATCTAGATACTTAAGTTGCTCAAACCACTGAAGTTGTCAAAAGACCAACTGGTTTCTTCTTAGAAAATCTGATGCAAATCCAAAGAAACCAGAATATGTGAATGTTAACACATTGTGAAGTGGTAAATCATTGGATGAGAATAAAGGAAAAAACAATATTGAGGAGGTTCCGGTCGAAGAATTTGATGAATATGCAAAAAACGCAGATATGAAAAAGTCGGAAAATGATGCAGATGAAGAGATCGATCGATCCCCTATGGGATCGATCGATCCCTTATTACAACAAAATGCAAATGAAAAACTCGAAAAATGTGGAGATCGATCAATCCACTAAGGGATCGATCGATCCCACCTCCCACAAGGCTGTTATTCCAATTCGAGTTTATAAACCAAAGGTTCCGTACCATGTTCAACACAAGAAGTCTAGAAAAAATCTAGAAGATGCAAAGTGCAAGGAAATGATCAAAGAACTGACTGTTAGATTACCATTCTCCGATGCTTGTCAAATTATTGCTTCCTTAAAGAAATATGTCAAAACCATGCTCACAAGCAAGCTTACGTAGAAGAAGGTGCGCTAATGATCACAAAGGAATGCAATTCGATCTTACAGAACCGTATGCCTAAGAAGCTTGGAGATCCAAGAAGTTTTGTTCTTTTAGTTAAAATTGGAGACATCGCTTTCCCTAGATCTCTTTGCGATTTAGGATCTAGTGTTAATCTCATGCCTTTCTTGGTGGCTAAGAAGTTGGGTTTGATAAAAATAAAAGGTACGAAGATATCATTTGTTATAGCTGATAGATCTGTGAAGTATCCGGTCGGAGTTCTTGAGAACTTACCTGTGAAGATTGGGTCAGCCTTTGTACCACCCGATTTCGTGGTTTTGGAGCTTAGAAAAGAACTGAAAGACCCTCTTATCTTGGGGAGACCATTCTTAGCAACTGATGGTGCTATAATTGATGAGAAGAAATGCAAGATCGATCTTCATTTTGGCGAGATGGTAATGAAGTTTAACCTCAAAGAAGTCTTGAAGAAACCATCTTTAGATGCCAAATCCTTTTGGGTTGACACTACAGAGGTTGTTGATGGAGTAGATGATGACTATTTATTTGATGATCCCTTAAAGATTTCTATGACTAACGCTACTAACGAGTTTATCTCTTTTACTGATGATGTTTCAGCTTACACATGAATGCTTGATTCTAGTAGGAGGATTGAGGAGATGACCGACTATGTGGCATTAGTGGAGACATCTGCCAAGTCTCCAGCTAAAATGTATCTTGCACCCCTTACTGATCCATGGAGCGAGCTGAAAGCTCAAAAATTGGAACTTAAACCTCTCCCAGCAGGGTAAGGTACGCGTTTCTAGGTCCTATTTCTACTTACACTGTGATCGTAAATGCAGATTTGAATAACATAGAGACCGGCTTACTTCTTTCTAAACTAAGACAGTATCGTAGAGCTCTAGGTTACACCTTAGATGATGTCATAGGGATTTCACCGGATTTATGCATGCATAGGATACATCTAGAAGACGAATCTAAGACTTCTATAGAACATCAGAGAAGGTTAGATCATAACTTGAAGGATGTTGTTAAGAAGGAAATCATGAAACTTTTAGATGCATGAATTATTTACCATATTTCTAATAGTAACAGGGTTAGTCATGTGCATGTAGTCCCTAAGAAAGGAGGAATAACAGTGGTTAAGAATGAAAACGATGAATTGATCTCAACTAGAACTGTTACAGGTCACAGAATGTGCATAGATTATAGGAAACTGAATGCAACAACTCGCATGATCATTTTCCTTTCCCATTTATTGACCAAATGCTTGAAAGATTAGCTAATCACCCATATTAATGTTTCTTAGACGGTTATTCAGGTTTTTTTCAGATACCCATTCACCAGGAGAAGATGATATTCACATGTCTATATGGTATCTACGCTTATCGCAAGATGCCTTTTGGACTGTGCAATGCCCCAACTACCTTTCGGCGATGCATGATGTCTATCTTTACTGATCTAATTGAAGACATCATGGAAGTATTCATGGACAATTTCTCTGTCTATGGATCTTCCTTTGATGTCTACCTTGCTAACTTGTGCAAGGTCCTTCACAGATGTGAGGAGAAACATTTGGTGCTAAATTGGGAGAAGTGTCATTTCGTGGTGACTAATGGAATCGTGTTGGTTTATGTGAAAGGTATTGAGGTGGATAATGCTAAGATTGAGGTAATGACTAACTTGTAGGCACCCAAATGCGTCAAGGATATTCACAGCTTCATAGGTCATGCAGGCTTTTACAGAAGGTTCATTCAGGACTACTCAAAGATTGCTAGCCTCTCACTAAGCTGTTGTGCAAGGATGTCAAGTTCGAATGGGATGATGAATGCCAATCTGCCTTTCTAGCAATTAGTGGACCTTGGATAGTGCTCCAATTGTCCAACAACCAGTTTGGGAGTTGTCATTTGAGGTGATGTGCGATGCACATGATTTCACTGTGGGAGCTGTTCTTGGACAGCGAAAGGATAAAAAGCTCTATGTCATTCACTATGCTTCTAGAACGCTCGATATAGCTCAACGTAATCATGCAATAACTTAGAAGGAGCTCTTAGCAATTGTCTTTGCTTTTGAAAAGTTTAGATCCTATTTAGTAGGATCCAAAGTAGTAATCCACACCCATCATGCATCATTGAGGTATCTCCTTTCTAAAAAGGATGCTAAACCCAGATTATTGCGTTGGATTTTACTTTTGCAAGAATTTAATTTAGAGATCAAAGAATAACGAGGCGTAGAGAATGGAGTTGCAGACCACCTGTCTCGACTTACATTAGAAGATGATGTTCCTATTGATGACAGTTTACTTGAGGAAAAAATTTATGCAATCAGCACTACATAGGATAAGAATCTGGGAAACCTATATAGTAGATATATCTGATGTGATTATTCCTTGGTCCCGTGATATTGCTAAGTATTTAGCTGCTGATGTTGAACCACGTGAATTTTTAGGTTACCAAAAGAAAAAGTGATTGAGGGATGTCAGGCAGTACTATTGGGATGAACCATATCTCTACAAGCTTTGTCGAGATGGTTTATTCCGAAGATGTCTGGTGGCCACAGTTAAGATGGTTTCTAAGGTACACCAAGCAAGTTTCTGGTGGCCCACGATGTTTAAAGATTCTCATGACTTCATCTCTCGCTGAGATTCATGCCAAAAACAAGGGAACATTTCAAAAAGGAATGAGATGCCTCAAAACTTCATTATTGAAGTTGAGGTTTTTGATGTGTGGGAAATTGACTTCATGGGACTTTTCCCAATGTCTCATAAAAACCTTTATATCCTTGTTGTTGTTGACTATGTATCTAAGTGGGTTGAAGCAATTTCCAGTCCCACTAATGATTCTAAAGTCGTTCTAAAAATGTTCAAATATGTGATTTTTCCCAGGTTTGGTATCCCGAGAATAGTTATCAGCGAATGAGGCACCCACTTCATCAATAGAGTCTTTGAAGGATTGCTGAAGAAGCATGGAGTCAAACACAAAATGGCGACACCATATCACCCTCAAACTAGTGGACAGGTAGAAGTTTCTAATAGGAAAATCAAATCTATCTTGCAGAAAATGGTAAATGTATAGCTATGTAGGAAGGATTAGTCTTTGAATATGGATGATGTTCTATGGGCTTACAGAAATGCACTCAAGAATCCTCTAGGTACTACCCCCATTCAATCTTGTTTATGGTAAAGCTTGTCACTTATCTGTAGAGTTAGAGCACAAAGCTGTATGGATTGTCAAGTTGTTGAACTTTGAAATAAAACCCGCAGCGGAACAACGTCTCATTCAACTTCATGAGTTAGAAGAGATTCACCATATTGCTTAAAATCTACAAGGAAAGAACCAAAGCTGCACATGATAAGAAGATCATTCCCAAAGACTTTCAACCAGGTGATCAGGTATAACTCTATAACTCTCGATTGAAACTATTCCCTGGAAAACTGAAGTCTATGTGTTCTGGACCGTTTGTCATCCAATAGGTAAGTCCCTATGGAGCGGTTGTTTTCTTTAATCGCCAAGGAAATGATTTTGTGGTAAATGTTCAAAGACTGAAGCCTTATCTAGCTACTTCAGAGCTTATAGAGGAATCTTCGATCTCTATAGTTGATCCACCTTTTTCTTAGAGGTAAGTACCGTCAAGCTAATGACGTTAAACAAGTGCTGAGTGGGAGGCAACCCATTATTTGGTGTTTTTAGTTTAGTGGTTTTTTTTTTGAGTTAGTCTAGATTTTCAGTTTATTAACATATTAATTTTTGGTTCTGAGTCCATGTGTTACAGAAAAAGAGAAAAAAAAAACAAATTTCAGGTACAGTCCAGAGGATGGAATCGATCAATCTCCCCTAGGGATCGATCGATCAAAATTGATGAAAGTTTTTCAAACCAAGAGATCAATCGATCCTATACCTGGGTCAATCGATCGATCAGTCTCGCGCTACGGACAAAACATAATTTGTGGAGATCGATCGATCCCTCCACAGGTAAACCGAAATCATTTAAATTAAACCAGGTTCTTAGGTCCTAAACCAACCCAAATCGATTTTAACCAAAATTTCACCTTCTTCTACCCTAATTTCGATCCAAATCTTCTCATTCCACCATTTTTATTCCAAACTTTCTCCAAAATCTTTGAAAATCTCCCTTGCCCTATCTCCCTCAAATCTTGCTCGATTTGAACGATTCTTGACTCTATTCTACATGATTTTTTGAGCTCTTTTCGAATCCCCAACTAGTTTTTCGATTCAAGCAAGGTATTGATCTCTAACTCCCTCTTTTGGTCCGAAAACTAATGTATGTTTAGGGATTTTCGGGTTTATTAAATTGAAATGTAGGAATGGATGATTCACATGCTTATCTACTCTCTTTTGTACTTAATTGACACATGCATAATGATTTTGAAATAATTGTGTTCAGATTGTGGGATTTTGATTTAGGGTTAGAAATTTTGGTTGGGATTCATGTTTGGTTGTTTAGAAATGCATATACGGGTTAGAAATTTTGGTTGGGAATTAAAGTTTGGTTTTGGATGAATGACTGCTAAAGGTATTGGTTGCCTTGGAATTCATAGATACTTAATCTCAAATTCTTAAAACATGTCACTTGAATTTTGGTTCTTGAAATGGTTCTTATCTTGATTCTTGCTAATTATAGTTAGTATTGGCTCACCATTGTCCATATTCATTGATGATCTAATTAGAATTGATTTTAGGTATTATGAATTGATCGGTTTCTTAAATGAAGTATTTTGATTCTTGCTAATTGAAATTAGTATTGCTTGATCATTGCATAACCATTCACTAATTTCTTTTGAATTGATTAAATCACTAACTCCATCTTGAGTTCTTTTTCTTCCAGAATGGAGCCAGTGGAACCGTTTGGAGAGTCAAGTACGGATGATGACCAACCAATCGCTTCCAAGATTAGGACCCGAATGAGAGCCCCTAAGCAACAACAACCTCAAGCTACTCTTTCCACTTCTACCGCACCTCCAAAAGCTAAGAAGAGGCAAGCGGCTGCTAAGGAAAAGGGGAAAGCTGCAGCTTCTAGCAGCAAACCGGTAATTGATCTGAAGTTCCTACAGGCTCCTTGGCCTCGTGTAACTAATTCTCTATTCACCTCGAGAAACCATATGGATTATGGAGTAAGTGAGCTGAAGAACGGTAAAGCTTGGATGAAGCGGAAGTTGACGACGAAGTGGGATGCTTTTGATAGTTACTTCTACAACATCATGTTGCAGACCACATTCAAGTCAACAGTCTTTGCGGACCACAATGCCTTGAAACGGTTGGTGTTGATGCTGATGTGTGTGGCATGTTCGATAGGATGGGTTTTGGGACTTTCCCTTTCCAGACTCATCCACTCTATATCAAAGTGTCAAGGCAATTTCTCGCCTCATTCCCCATTGTCAGCGAGAATACGAAGAGTCCTCTCCTTGCCGAGATCGAGGTCTGTTTCTTTTGCCTTGGTAGACTCTACAGGAACCCCCATGGTCGAGTTCGAGCCTATCTTCGGATGAGAGATTCAGGGTTGTTTCAAGAGTTGCCAAAGTTTTATGCTACTCATGATCTTTGGGAGATAATAGCTCGGGGAAGATTCACACCTAGGAACGCGAAGTATACCCGCGTTCGCAACCCCATTATCCGAGTTGCTATGAAGATTCTCGGCAATGTATCCGGGTTAGGTAGCACTCCAGAATTCTAGCACATCCACATCCGGGGTAACTTGCTATGAGACGGATCAAGACAAATATTTCCATGAGGCTAACTTGGGTTGGATTTTTTCTAAGATTCTAGATGAGAGGAAGTTTGATGCATTGAGAAACTCGACACAGGTCGAAGTGATGGGTAACTTCGCTGCCCCAGTTCTTCAGCATGTAGAGATCCCTCTCGAGCTTTTTCACTCCAAACAAGCCAACAAGATTTGCGGATTGGAAATAGATACTTGGTACCAAGTGGTTTAGGGACTCCTACGAGTACATCTTCGAAAACACATGCGGACAAGAGTGCACTATCATACTTCCAGAGCATTCTGTCATTAGTCTCACATCTTTGGAAAATGTGAGGTTTCTTCCAGGTTCTAATGTTGTACTTGATGCTCCACTCAGAGGCACGAGAGAGACATCAGCCCCGAGGATGGTTCGCCCATCCTACTTGAGGACTATACTGATTTCGATTTGCCACCTCGACTTTACCGATTCCAAGAAGATTCAGTGGACAGCGGATGCTGCTGAGAGGATACATAGTATGGTCCAACGGATGTTGAGTGTGTTAGCTAAGATGCGCATACCGGCTTGTTTTCGATCATCAAGGCGAGACAGTGATGAGGATGAGGATGTCACTACACAGAGAGACAGAGAGAGTGGAGGAGGCAGTTTGGGACAGCCCTCGGACTGATTGTGCTTCATCTATCAGTATCTTTTTCTTTTTCACTTTGGACTTATGTATTTTTCTTTATTTCATTTTTATGTTTTCTAGATTTATATTTCTATTCAGATCATTATTCCTTCTTCTGGATTTATTTTCACACCGGGACGGTGTGAAATAAGTCTGGGGGAGGGTATATGATATTACTAACGCTATTTTGATGTTTTGGCTTTTAGATGAAATTTTTTTAAAAAATTCGTTTTTATTTAGATGAGTATTGTCGAATCAAGGCGAAGGAACAATGACCAGAATCTATGATGATTACTAACCTAGTGTGAGTTCAGTATCATTCATTACTTGACTACTGACTTAGATTAATTGTTGCATTTAGGATTGGAACCCCATTAGCTGATTTATAAGCTTTTGAAAGTTCTGGTCTTTTGGATTGTTGATGATTTGATGCTGGCTCTAATTGGATATGACTTAATTTTGATATTAAATTTTCTTGCTTATGGTGTTGGTTATACTTTGAAAAGCTAGGCACCTCGATCTTCATTTCTCTGTAAAACCGAAGTTTTTTCAGTATGATCCGGATCCTTTCTCTCCATCCCTTAAAGAAAAAAACAGTATAGAAAAAGGACCGAAAGCGAGATGACGAAATCCGTAGTCAATCCCAGAAAATCGTCTCCTTAAAAAAAAGAATGTTAAAAGTGCAGAAATGCGAAGAAAAAAAAAGGAAAATAAAAAAAGAAAAAAAAAGAGAGAAGTGAGAAAAGGGGAAAAGGTTCAGGGTCAGAAGTCGATTGATACTTTGTTTGGTATGAGCGCTTTGACAGAAAAGGTATTTAAACAACATTGATCGATACCCATAGGCATGAACGCACTTATTTGTACTTAACTGAATTTAGAGAGTTAGTTGAAATGATTTGATAGTTTGATTGATTTGGGATTTAGAGTAGAAAGTATGTTGTTAGTTAGGTGGCGGTAAACAATATATTTGCAATGGTTGTCTAGGATTAGTGTCTTTTAGTTTTTGATGTTTGAATTTAGGGTTGCTGAGATTCTAAGATTTCATGTGTGGTCCTTTTCAAATTTTTTCTCTAGATATGATTTTTGTTTTACATAAGGGCAAGCAAAGATCTAAGTATGAGAGAGTTGATATTACTCGATTTTAATGCTTTGTAGTGAGTATTTATATTTGCTATTTGGCATTAAAACGAGTGTTTTCTTTGCAGTTTTGGCATATTATTAGGTTTATAGGTATTCGGTCGTTCAGGAGCAAAAGAGTGGATTTTAGGAAGTTTCATCATAAAATAGGTAAGTTTGAAGACGATGGGATCGACCCAGCAAGAGAGGGATCGATCTAGCCATTTTCAGAGAAGAGATCGATCGATCTCATCTATAGATCGATCAATCCCTCAAACCATAACTCATACGAAAATTCAAATTGAATGATCTACATCAAGATTGATCTGAAATCAAGAGAGATCGATCGATTATAGATCGATCGATCCCTGGCCACAAACAGGATTGAAGATTTTTCCAAAATGACAAAATTTCCCTCAAGCATATCATATTTTCCTTATTTGTTTTATTTTATTTTCTTTATTTTTAGCACTATAAAAGCCTTAGGCTTAGGATTATTTTCTTTTTACGCACAATTTTAGATTATAGGGCTTTATAGAGAGACGAATTTCATCCTTGTATTTGGAGAAGAATTCCGAACTATTTTCTTTTTACTTTATTGATTTGGTTTTTGATATGCTTTCTTCAATTATATTTGTTGATTGCTTAGCTATGTCTGAGTAGTCGCCTTGTTAGGTTTTGGGGGTTTTCTAGGGAAAACATGATTTGATAGTTAGGGTTTAACATAAAGGATTAAAATTGTTAGGTTCTTAGTCTAGATTTTTTCTTAATTCTTAAATTAAACTAGTCATTTAGTTCATTGATATTAGATTGATAAACACAAAGGCATTTGGTTTAGAAATCTGATCTACTCTAGATGAGTAGATGTTCTTGCTTAGCGGGAGTGTTTTCTTGAATGTCTATGAACATAAATATGAACTTAATGCATGATTTAATTATCTGAATTCAGCGGGAGCTTGTCTTTAGTAATTAGATATAGGGATTAATACTTCGAGAAGAGATTAATCTAGAATTTGTCTTTTGAGTTGAGAACTATTTTCATTGTTAAAATCATGCATGTTAATCTGAGCTTCAAACCTAAATACCTATGGAATTCCCTAACGGTTGACGCTTTCTTTGATTGATTTACAATCGTTTTTATTTACCGCTATTTAATTTACAGTCATAAGAAAAACAAACAACCTTTTAATTACTGTCTTAGCTAGAATCAACGTTTAACTGAAAGTCGTACTGTCTGGTCCTTGTGGAATTCGACCATATACTATACAACTTAGATCTACTATCTACAGTGTAGATTTAGGATTAAAATTCTGAGCCTATCAATCCACGTCCTGGGCTAGAAAGAAACATCGCACAAGGAAGGGTGCTTAGACTCAAGAAAGCTATCTATGGATTAAAGCAATCCCCAAGAGAGGTATCACAAGCTAAGCTCCACCTTGAAGATAAGAGGGTTCTTAAAATCAGAAAATCACACCCTATTCACATTTCAAAGCCGAGAAGGCATAGTAGTCATCCTCATTTATGTAGATGATATTATCATCTTTAGGGATGACAAGGTTGGTATTTAATCCACTAAAGACTTCTTAAAATTTGTATTTGACATCAAAGATTTAGGAGAACTTAATTACTTTCTTGGTATAGAAGTCTGTAGGTCTAAGAAAGGCTTATTCTTGTCTCAAATGAAATACACTCTGGATTTGTTGAATGAGACAGAGAAGTTGGGAGCCAAGTCATCCAAGACTCCATTTGAAGATGGTTACAAAATTATAAGAGAGGGGGAGCTTGAAGATGAGCCATATGAAGACCAACACCAATATATGTGAATGGTAGGGAAACTAATTTATCTAACCATTACTCGGCATGATATTTGTTTTGCAGTTAATCAAATAAGTCAACATACGCAATCACCTATGCGAAGACATTGGAAGATGGTTGAAAGGATTCTGGCATATCTCAAAGGAGCTCCAAGCCAAGGAATATGGATGGGGTGTAACAAGGACACGGAGATTGTGGGATATTGTGATGCGGATTGGGCTGGTGATAGAGTAGATAGGAATTCAACAACAGGATATTGCACTTTCATAGGAGGGAATTTAGTGACAAGGAAAAGTAAGAAGCAAAGCATTGTGTATCGTTCAAGTGCGGAAGCTGAATACCAAGCCACGAGGAAGCTCACAAATGATCTCATTAGGTTCAAGGGATTGCTAAAGGACTTGCGCATTGAGACAAAGAAACCTATCACTATGCATTGTGACAATCAAACCGTTATACACATTGCCTCCAACAATGTGTTCCATGAAAGAACAAAGCATACTGAAGTAGATTGCCACAAGGTCTGACAAACCATTGACTTAGGATTAATCTTGCTGTGTTACACAAGAAGCGAAGACCAATTAGCTGATATCTTCACCAAAGTTGCAAGCTTAAAGGTTTGTGAGTCCATTCATTCAAGACTTGGACTAAGAAGCCTCATTAAGGAATAGATCCTCTAGTCATGAATCCTACACTGGTTTTCTCTTAAGTAGTGTGTTTTTATCCCAAGAGGTTTTGCACACTAAGGTTTTTAACGAGGTAGGATATCACGGCTCCAAGCTTAGACATGTACCAAGTCTAAGCTTGAGAGGGAGTATTGAAATAAGAATAAATGAGTTTATCAAGAGCAATGAAATAAAAGATAAGGAACCAAAGAGAAAAAGCTATCAACAGGTATCCATCCATGAGAAGCTATCCACATGTAATCATCCATGAAAAGTTATCCACAGGTTCTCATCTATCTAGAAAGTGTTATCCACAAGTTGAGTATTTTGAAGACAAGTCGGATAAGCTAAAGATCATTGGATGAGGAGATAAAAAGGTTTTAAAAGGTTTTTAGAAGGTCAACCTTGGCCTAATCAAGGCCGGTCAACTTGAAAATTTTTGGATCTTGAAGTCTTAATGTGCTACACCTAAAGAGCATATTAAATTTGCTAGACGTGGTCAAAAAGTCAAAATGACCGTTAGAGTGAAGTAGAGACAAAGCCAGCTAATGAGAAGACTTATGGAAGTGTACCAACTCCTCTTTATTTATTCTAGCACCATCTCTCTCTGTTACAAGCCTAGATTTGCTGGTTAATAGCATCATTCCTTCTGGGTTGATTGTATTTTTGATTATAAATTTGATGTAAGAAATATGTCTTGGTTTTAATGAGAAAAACATTTTCTCGTTCTCTTACTTTCTCTCTTACGAACCACTCTCTATCTCTCTCTTGTTCTTCATGTTCTTGAGAATTTTTCATGTCTAAACACTCAAATTCGTACAGCTAGGGATGTTTATATATTGGAGCATTCTCTCAATAGATATCACTTTGTTCTAAAGATCACAAAGTGTCCATATTAAAACTGATTGCAAGCTATTTAGATTGAGTGCATATGTAACAGCCAATCCCGCAAAGCCTTTAAGAAGCAAGTTAACATAAGATTCTCAGTTATGAATCTGAACCAAAACGAAAGCATTGATGGGAACTTAGTTGGATTAATGAGTACTTTTAGTGCGAAACTAAATTAACAAGTGAAATCGCAAATGCAATAGTAGATAACAGAACAAGGCGAAAGCAGAGCCATTCCATTGCACTAGTGGAATGAAACCTAAGCCGAGACAAACAATCATTGAGTCTCATGATGTCACTGTGAATTTTCAGATATAGTCTCAATTTGTGTAATGGTATGGTCATTGTTAACTATGTTATTGAGACTTTGTAACAAAGCTGCAATATTAAAGCTTTCTCTCTATTTCAATCGCTCATATCCGAGAATTTTTAGTTTCAATAGATTGTTTCATTGGACAGATCTTTCGGACTTTGATTGGTTTATGTATTGGAATTTCAGAATGCCGACCATCATTTAACTCAAGGGATCTATCAACCTTATTATCCTTTTATTATGGCCAAGAAGAATCAAAGTCTTGAAGAACCGTCTTTATCAAAGGCGAGTACTCTCTTGTTAGGTGAAGATATTGGTGTGAGATTAATTTAGAGATGACTTCACTGCCCCTCAACTTTGTCCATCCAACTTTTTTCCCCTGAACTTTAGAGCTCTTTAGTTTCCCAAGTTAAGTTAGATTGCACCTTACCTGACCCCCTCAACTTGTCCATCCAATTTTTTTCCCTGGACTTTTGAGCTCTTTAATTTCCCACCTCAACTTATATTGCTCATTACCCGACCCCCTCAACTATTCGTTTTCATCATTTTATCCCCTTAAGCGATTTAGAACACTGATTTGCGATTTAAATTATAAAAACGATAACAAATCGTGTTTTAGTTTAACTCAATAACTCTTACGTTAAAATTATTTTAATATTAAATCTTATTTTTAATATTACTTTTAAAATAATACAAAAATATTTTTAAATCAATTAGAATATTAAATTAAATATTTTATAATAATTTAATCTAATAAAAAATTAAATATATTATAAAATTTCAAATAAAATAAAAAATTAAATGTTGTATAATATTATAATATTTTTTAAAAAAAAATTAAATTAAGGGGCAATTACATTTTTACCATTTTTGATATATCCTTTTTCCCATTTTCAAATCATTTAATCACTTTTACCACTTTTTTTTAATGAAAAATGACCATATTACCTCTGCTTTATTTTTCAATCTCTTTTTCCTTCTCGCCAGAAAAATCAATTCAACCTTCTCTCCATAATCCAGATCTTCTTTTTGACAAGATCTTCTTAATTTACTCTCTTTAATTCATTAAAATCTCGCATCTTGCATTTGGAGAGAGGCGCTTTCACTGTGGTTGTCTATGGCGGCTCCCTAATCAAATCGATCGGGTGTGTTTCTTATCTTTCTTAGATTTTCAATTTGAAACCATCAGATCTTGGATTTCATATTTAGAAAAATCTGATTTGAAACTGCTTTGTACGCCAGATTGATTAACCTAATGATAGAAACTGATCAGTTGTTCTTTATGAACTTTGTGTTTATCATTTATCAGAAAGTAAGAATGTTTCTTCTAATACTCAAATTTCAAACTTCAGAAAATTAGTAGAGTTCCCTTACATTGATTCGATCGATTGGTCAAAGTGGCATTTTTTCTGGGTTGACGAGAGGGTGGTTCCCAAGCATCACGAAGACAGCAACTACAAGCTTGTCCCGTATCAGTTCTGAACAAGGAACTTTGATTCTAGTCCATCTTGTTTTAGAAGCAACTAAGGTGAATAGTTACATACATCCATTTTTCGTCTTTCTACAGATTCTAAATCGGTTTTTTCTTCGGTTTGTAGTCATATAGTTTCATAAGAGGAACTTACCCATCTACTATATATTCATTGTCTTTTGGACCATCGACGACGCAGCTTCCTGATATATTGATAGCAACAAGTTCTTCAGGCTCCATTCATGCCTTCTCTTTAAAGTTAGCCATTAACCAAAGGTGAGGTGTTATAAATCAAACTCTTACTTCCTTTACACATACTTTGACTTCCTAATGTTTTGTCAGAAGCAAAAGGTCTACTGGCTTTCTTGGATCGGTTCTTCCCAATAGCGTGATTGATGCGCTAGATCCATCGCATCATCCGTGCTTCAAAATACACTTTCTTCTGGAATCAGAAGGTGAAAAAGACTTATTCTTTTGGCCAACTGCTAATGACTTAACTTAAGAGGTTTATTGTCTGGTGCATGCTTGCTTGTAGTTAGGAAGATAGATAAACTTGAAGGAACATCATCTCCATCATCTCAGTTTCCATCTCTTAGGTAAGAATGAAACAGTTTTAAGTTTTAACCAAGTTTTTTGATAGATAAAAAAAGATACTTTTGATTTCCCACTATTTACTTTTTTGGGGACATTTACAATTTACTAGTGATTAGCTTTAAGAGGTAAGATTAACATAGAGAGTAGCGTTTTTTGGAGATTTACAGAGAGGACAAGTGTTTATTGACGATCCGCACAGTGTACACAGACACATGTGTCTGCATGGTAATAATAACTTTAAAAAAATTAGTATAGTAAAGGAAATGGATGTAAAGTGAAAATTTAGAAAGTAAAGGTCAAAATGTAGAGAAAGATGAAAAAACAAGCTCCGCATATAAAAAAAGAGTATATAAAAACCAAAAATAAAATTTTGTTCATCTTTCAGTTTTAATAATTAGCTCTCTACTCATTAAAATAGCAGAGAAATAGAGCTCTGAGGTGAGACAAATAATGGATATTTCCAAGAGTATACGCTAAGTATCAATGACAAGAATGAATCTTTATGGACACTGGAATGTGAATCTAATTTCTCCTCAATTACAACCGGGTAAAGCTATTAACCTAAGACCAAAGATATGAAAGTAAATGATAATTTTTTTTGTATATAACTGTTTATACTTTGGCTTCATCAAGATTAGTTTAACAGTGTCATGATATTTGGTTGTTTTCTCCTATATAATTTGTGACTGTATCTTACTAGAATTTGATATATAATATGGTCTATTTTGGGTTCCCAACTCTTTTCCATCATTTCCCATCTCCTCCAAAATTACAGTCAAGTGACTCAAGTCTTTAGCCATCTATTTTAACACATCGATTAAATCAAATAGTGTAACGATATAAGAATTTTGTATTTTTATAGTTATTTGAAGGTGGTTACTTGTGGTAATGTGCCGCTTGAGACATTGTTTCACAGAGTTCCCAGGTGTGTGTACACGTCCACAAGCTTATATGAG
>OVBE01000757.1:0-44521 GCA_900406425.1 Iberis pinnata
ACTTGTCTGCCAAATCCGATTGTGAACACTCCTTAATTTTCTCTATGAATTCCCTTTGCTTTCTCTGTCTTAGGCATAGATGGCTTAACACTTTCCGCCATCGTCAGCCTTATTAAGTTCAAGCTCAGCCTGTTAGATCGCTCCCAAGTCTCATAGCGAGACTTTTCACTTTCGGAGCTATCTTCCGTAACGGCTGAAGGTATCTCATCCGTGAGAATTGCAAGGTCCAATATCATTATACCCAGCGTAAACTGGATCTGTTTGGACCACTCAACGTAATTGAGTCCATTGAACTTTACGACAGAGTTAGCGGATGCATACATATTTGATGAAGTTGCACATTTATACATGCTTAACCTATTAGTGCTTTGAAACTTTTATACAGATTCATATACTAGATATTAAATTTTATAGCATGTGTTTAAGAAACCTTTGGGTAACACTTAAACACAAGCACTTTCATTGATGCTTAATTTTATATATACTTTAATAATTAATCGAATCAAATTTAAGTCAAGTAAATATGCTACCTTTGGGTATACATACTATCAACTATAGTGAGAAACGATTAATCCTTTACATATTACTAATTATATTCAATGATCCACCTTTGGGTGATCTCCTAGAATANTTAGAATATAATTAATAAAAAAATAATAATTGATCAATCTTCACTTCAATGTCATTATAGCATCCTATAATCATGATCAATTAATAAATTTTATACTTTCAATGTTTATATGTAATATGACAAGGCAACTTTGGTGACTAACAAGTCACATACAAAATAAACATTGAACTTTAATAAAAAAATAGTTATTTTTATATTTTATGTTATTATTTCATAACATAACAATTCATATCATTAATATGCAACGGAAGCTATTTAATTTATCTATCCTTTTAATTAGTCAAACATGATTAAAATAACCATAAAAAAACAACCTTAAATTTTTCAAATCAAGTAATCTGAAAAAAACAGAACCATGATGGATTTCATTAATCCAAAAATAATAACGATGCCTTTATGCATCAATGGCATCGCCATCAAAATAAAAAAAATGATCGAAACATTTTAGCAGATCGTATGACAATGATTTTGCAAAATAACGATCCCATCAAAATGATTTTAATGATTCAAATCATTCAATGCATAAAACCAATGATTACCACTTACCATCCAATTGATTTAACGATTCAATGCAAAAGGAAAACAAAAAAACGATTAAAACAAAATCTTCCCCACTTTTTTTGACTTTTTCAGAAAACATCGATCCTTAATTATGACTTGAACACCAAAATTAATTCATTATGGCATAACCTTAATGATCGATGCCGCCTCAGATTTATGTAATGGAGTATTCGATTTTTCCCACAAAAAATTATGCAACTTTCACATTAAATCAAACAAATATAGATTGCTCTAATACCAATTGTTAATTATTTTTATGATTTCTATCATGAAATCTATTCCCAAGATCATCTAGATTTGAATTAATTCAACACACAATTCCTAAGAGAAACTAACTTTGATTCATGATTTGATTTAGAAGTGGATTCAATACTCCAATTGATGTTCTTTTTTCTTTCACCTTAAACTCTTGATGATTCCTTTCAATGGATCAGGAATCAAGCCTCTCTCTATTTTTCTTTCTATGTTTTCTTTTTCTGGTTTTCTCTCTAACGCTTCTTTTACTTTCTCACACACACACTTTCTTTTAATTTTCTTTTTCTTCTATATTAAATGAAATGGTGCATCTTTTTTTTTTTAACGACAACTTCTATTGATATTGGATCAAAGATACAGTGTCATATACAAAACTACAAAATACAAATTATTACACAAGCAGATATGTGCGCCATATGCTGAAGATAGTAAATTGAAAAAGTAAGGTTTACGTTGCATTCTGGTCAAGAACGTCTTATACGCTAACAGATTTATATGTCTGTTATCTTCTTTTCTTTGATACCATCTAACTCCGATGCAATACATACGCCTAGATTCTTGAGGCTGTTTTCTAACTGAATCAGTAAAATCCATTGCTTTTGAAACTAGTTCTGGAAAGTTGACAATCTGATACCAATTAATCCGTATCACAGTCTTCATAATTATTGTAGACACTAAAATGATCCTGATATAATCCCAATTACGTTTAGCAATATCTCCATCTTCACTACTTACATCGTTTCTCCAATACTTGTTCCATGGTGGTTTCCAAATCCGAATTGAATTTCGAGAAGAATCAAAGCCTACAGGAAATTTATCCAGAGGAAAAACACCATAATACAATACATACCATGGAAAAAAACCGACGAAAACAATTTGAGATTCCATTGTCGGAAAAGTAAAATCTCGAAAGAGAACGAAAACTTTGAGAAGCAAAGCAACCGAATTCTCCACCAAGCAAAAACTAAACAGAATAAAAATATTAAATTATTCAAAACCGACGCCGTAATCGGCGCCGGCTGAAACAATAATAAAACGTTTGTTGAACAGTCGTCTCCTTCTCTCGCATTAATAATTGTTTTGTCCCCTTTTGTTAATCTTCTTGAAAGGGTGCATCTTTTAGAAAAAAGAAACCACCACAACATATTATATATGTATATATAGCACCATAATATATTTGTGTATTAAATATTTTTTATGCTTTATATATATATATATATATATGAATATTAATAGAAGAGAGGTTTTAACTATAATGTTTTAATAAGGTAAGAAGGAGGGTTATCAATACACTCAAATTCTAATGTCATTAACCGAAACCGGTCCATCACAGTGTCATCTTTTATATTAGAATAATGACCTTTGATATAAGCTTAATCTTTATAATTAAACCATAAGATACATAGGCCACCTAGAATATAAATATTCTTACAATTTTCTCTCTAACCCATACTTCTTACTGAGCAGCCGCATATAGTGAGATCAAATCAAAGATGCAATTCAATTTCTTCTTCCTAAGATCTTACTTTTAAGTAAAGTGCTTGCTTTTTAAGATTAATTAATTTTGTGGCTAAGGCTACAGTGATTCCTCATTACGTTCAATTTGCATTATGATAGTAAAAATAATAAAATTTCTTGTTATACACATTAACCATATTGTAGTCCCTAACTCATGTTGGATAATTCCAAATTTTACGGAAAAAATATCCTCAGAATAAGTTGATCTTAAAGATATAAAAGATAAACTTTACAAATAATGAAATATATTACATGAGTTTTGTAATCCTATTTGGTTAATGAGTTTGTTTAATTTATATGGAGAGTTGTTTTATAAGACATTGAGAGAGATTTCGATTTGAGAGAATTTCTTAATCGATATAGAAAAGATATTCTTTAAACTTTCAAGTTCTTTAGCATTAACTACATGAATTACCAATCAGAGCTTTAGGTTGTAGACACAACCACTATCGGCAGAAGAAGACTTATGAATCCAATATGGGAGGCGCAAGAGAAGTGCAACCGAAGGCAAGAGAGTTTGAACCCTTTTCCATACAGTGCATGATGTTGTCATCGACAAAATACACAGTTTGTTCTATGGGAATGAGAGTTTTGATGCGATTTCATGAAGTATGGGATACCATAGATCCATGCTCAGAATATCCGAAAAATGATATTGCAATAACATTATTATTTCAAGCTATTCCAGAAATCCTAATCTTGCAAGTAGGCGAGCAAAACACATCAAAAGATATTTGGGAGACCATTAATTCACGCCATCTAGGGGAGCATATCATGTGAAAGAGACAAGACTCCAAACGTTGATGGAAGACTTTGACATATTGTCGATGCTTGATTGATGACTTTGCGGGAAAGATATCGGGACTTGCATCAAAAGCAAATTCTTTGGGAGAAGTCATCGAAGAATCATATTTGGTGAAGCAATTCTTGAAAGGACTTCCAAGGAAAATAAATATATTCATATTGTAGCTTCACCTGAGAAACTTCTCGACGTAAAAACAAATGGGTTTGAGGATATAGTTGGGAGGTTAAAGGCATATGAAGAATGTGTGGGAGAAGAAACCCAAAATGAGGATCAAGGGAAACTCATGTGGGTAAAGACGACCAAAGTAACTGAGGTAGTCATGGTGGATCACAATGAAGAGGTTGAGGTCGAAGTGGTAGAGGCAGGGGTCATGGGAGATCCAATGGCCATAATGAAGGAGGAGCTAACAGAGACAATAACCAGAAATAGAAAAGAGATCGATCTACTGTGACTTGATGGGTGTGCATTAAGGCAGGTCACTTTGCATCTATTTGTCCTGGATGAAAACAAAACCACCAAGAAATAACCTCAACGAGACTCAAGCAGCTGATGAAGCTCTCTACGTTCTCGAGGAAGTGTTTTTTGAATAAAATAAGGTGTTCCCGAAGAATTATGAAGAAAAAGACAAAAAATGTGTGTGATATCTAGAAAATGGTGCAAGAAATCACATGACTGGAACAAAGGATGATTTCTCAAGTTTAGATAAGAAGATAAAAGGGAAGGTGAAGTTTGGAGACGGATCACACGTTGACATTGTGAGAAGGGGGACGATTATCTTTGTGGGGAAGATAGGTGAAATAAACCACTCCAAGAGATAAACTACATACCCGAGCTAAAACAATATATCATAAACTTATGACAAGCCACCAAGAATGGGTGTGAAGTGCATATGAAAGGAAGCACTTAACACTAAGAGATTCTAGTGGAAGGTTGCTAGTACAAGTTAAAATATCACCAAATCACCTTTACAAAACACCAATGGAAGTAAACTACCCTAAGTGTTTAATGTTGGAAGATGATGATGTTACCAAAACTTGGCACTTACGTCTTGGACATGTTAATGTTGGCGTGATGAATAAAATGGTCAAGAAGAAGATGGTCGAAGGCATGCGGCAATCTTTACACGAGAAGAATGTGTACAATTATTGCTTGATTGGCAGGCAAACAAACGATAAAATCATTTCCAGCAAAATCGACTTACCGTGCTACTCAAGCCTTCGAGTTAGTACATGGAGGTATGTGTGGACCAATCTCACCACCAACACCTGCAAACAATCGATACATTTTTGTGTTTATTGATGACTTCTCTAGGTATATGTTGACGATACTGCTAAGATAAAAGACTTAGAAATTCAATCGTTTAAAAGGATTTAAGTAGACGCTCGAAACTAACAAGGATTTATCAATAAAAACCTCTTGAAATGATTTAAGAAGAGATTTTACCTCAATGGATTTCAATATATTATGCAAAGAGAATGGAATCACAAGACATCTTACATACCTTACAGAACACAACAAAACGGCTGGTAGAAAGAAGAAATCGAACATACTGGAGATTACTCGGAATATCATAAAAGCTATGAATGTACCGAATTCGTTCTAAAGAGAAGTTGTGCTAAAATCAACTTACCTCATTAACATAGTTTCAACAAAATAAATTTGAAAGATCACTCCATATGAGAGTTTCTCGCTAAAGAAACCTAATATAGATCACTTATGGGTTTTCGGCTGTGTTGCTCATACAAGAATCAATGTTCCACATCTTAAGAAGTTAGATGAGAGACCAAAGAGTGTGATCAATCTTGGAACTAAGCCAGGTTCTAAAGCCTGCAGACTATATGATCCAGTTACAAAGAAGGTAGTCGTTAGTAGAGACATAATCTTCGATGAGAAAAAGGCATGTGAGTGGTCAACTACTACGACATAAACTGATGGTGAACCACGTATGTTCACGCTTCCTTCCAGTGATCTATTAAACGACGGAGGAGAGAATTAGGAAGATCAATATAATGACCATTACAATCACAAACCTATAGATCAAAACAAAGAAGAAGACGAGAACATTGGTCATAATGAAGTCCAAGAAGAAGAACCTCCACAAGTAGTAATAAGAAATGGTCGTGCGATCACAAAACCAAGATATCTAGATGATTATGTACTACTTGCAGATCTTGAAGGTGAAAGACTTCTACTCACTATGGATGGAGAACCCAAATACTAACTTGAGGAAATGAATCTACAAGATTAGGTTGATGCAATGCAATCGAGATAGACTACATCACAAAACGTGGGAGATCGTATAAATAAAACGATGGCCGTTAAACCAATAGGGTTAAAGTGAATTTACAAGATCAAAAGAGGTTTTTTCTCCTCTAGCAAGAATTAAAACCATGCAGCTATTAATAGCCATTGCATCGACGAGAGGATTGGATATTCATCACCTAGACGTCATCTAAACGAGCTTATCTACATAATCCAGCCCAATGGTTTTGTAAAATAAGGAGAAGAGGATCGAGTGTATAGAGCACATAAATCATTTTATGGTCTAAGGAAAACTCCAAGAGTTTGGAACGTTAATAAATTCGATCGAGTTCTAAAAGAGATGTGCTCTTGAGGAGGCACAAAGGAACCATCAGTGTATCTAAAGTTTCATGAAAAAGAAACCCTAATAGTAGCTATCTATGTTGATGATTTTTTGTGACATAAACATCAAGGAGAGTCATAGAACAATTTAAGAAAGATATGTAAGAAGATTTGACATGTCCGACCTAGGGGAAACTAGCGTACTATCTAGGAATCAACGTGATTCAAGGAGAAGAAGGAATCAAAATAAAGGAAGAATTTTATGCACAAATGATTCTCGTGGATACAAAGATGAATGCATATAATTTGAATAACATAGCAATGGAGCCGAGTTTGAAAATTTCAAACATAGAGAAGAAGTTTGAGATGACACCACAAAGTATTTAAGAACCATATGATGTTTGCGGTATCTTCTTCATACAAGACCATACATAGCTTATGTAGTAGGAGTCCTAAGTCAATACATGCAAAGTCCAAGAAAACTTCATGGACAAGCAATCAAGCATGTATTAAGGTACGTACGAGGAACTACAAACTTAGCTTTTTCTTTAAAAGAGATGGATCAAAGAAATAAATTGGATATAATGATAGTATTCAAAATATTGATATTGACGATGGAAGAAGTATCTCCGGTCACGTGTTCTAATAAGGTTTTTCACCAATCACTGGGAAGTCACAGAAGGATCTAACCATTGCCTTGTCTTTTTCGTGTGAAGTTGAGGTTATGGCAGCTACAGAAGCATCAAAATAAGCAAATATGGCTTATGGAATTGTTGTTAGAAGTTATAAGAAAAGAAGAGAAGATCATGATTAGGATTGACAACCAATCATCTATTGCCTTAACTAAGAGCCCGGTGTTTCATGGTAGATTTAAGCACATTCTATCGAAGTATCACTTCATTCGAGGGTGTGTACAGAATGGTCAAACTGAAGTACAACAACTATCAGGGTAGAGCAAAAGGCATATCTTCTGATTAAGACATTAGCAAGGATCAAGTTCAAATAGATGAGCAACCAAGTCAGAGTTTGCTTGATCGAGATTCCCGAAGTTCAAGTTGAAATTACAGGGGAAAATGTTGAATAATTCCAAATCTTACGACAAAAGATATCTTTAGGATAAGATGATCTTAAAGATACAAAAGATGAATTTTACATATAAGGAAATATGTCAGACAAATTTTGTAATCCTATTATTTAAGGAGTTTGTTTAATCTATATAAAGGATCTATTTGGAGAGTTGTTCTATAAGACCTTGAGAGAGTTTTAGTGTTAAGAGAGTTTCTAAATCAATAAAGAAAAGACATTCTTTAAAATTTTGAGTTCTTAAACTTTAGCGACTTGAACTCTTGTTGTTTATATAAATGCTTGCTACACTATGTCTGATCTCTTGCATACAAACAAGCATACTATGAAATCGAACACATATGTAATCGTTTGCGGTTGAAACACAAACAAAATTGATTTACATTTCTACAAACAAAGGTGGAGTCTTGGTCATGAATAAATCAATCTTCAAAGAGCTATAAACCGGGACTTGTAATGTTTGATTGGGGTTGGAAAAAAGTTAGGAGCTTGGTTTGGTTCAATTTATTTTTTCGATTTAGTTGTTAGTTAAACAGTTCAAATTTTGTAACATATTTTGTAACTGAAAACAAAGATGATGCGATTGTATAAGATATTTGGATCTTGGATTTGCAATGGTTAAGATATTTGGATCTTGAACGTTTAGATAAGGAGAAATCAGAAGAAGAAAAAAAGAAAGACTTGAGAAGGCTATGAATCTGATCATCTTGAATGTAGGGATCACATACTGAGGAAGATTGAATTTTGTACATCAGCAACATGTAGATTGTCCACTATTAAAATGTTATACATGTCTAAGTCCCTACCAAATTTGATTCACTCGCAGCATAATTTTAACACATTTAAAATGGTTGAATCTAAGAGTATTGATCAAAATATAGATGATTTCTTGACGATTGTTTTGAATCTAGCTAGTGTAAACATAAATGTTACAAAAGAAGTTCAAGCAATATTGCTTCTGACCTCTTTACCATCACAATATAGCCAGCTCAAGGAAACTTTGAAATATGGGAGAAAAACACTCTCAATGGAGGAAGTAGCAAATGTTGCAAAATCAAAAGAGCTTGAGCTAAAAGAGTAAAAAAAATCAACCCTATCACAGAAAGATGGTGAAGGTTACTTTGCTAGAGGAAAACATGAGAAAAGAGGTCAAAATACAAATAATAAAAAAAAGGAAACAAAAAATGTAGATCAAGATCAAATTCAAGCTCAAGGATTATGTGTTGGTTCGGTAAAAAGGAAGGACATGCCAAAAAAGATGGCTATGCTCGAAAAGAAAACTTGAAAAATCAAGAACCAGCAGAAACAACTGTTGTAGTTGATCTAGATGAGAATAGTGATACACTCTTTATAAAAAACCAGGGGCACACTAGATTCTGGTTGCTCGTATCACATGACCTCAAAAAGAGATTGGTTCAGAACCTACAATGAATTGATCAAAGATCATGTATTGTTAGGCGATGATTACTTTGCAGTAGAAGGGATTGGTTCCATCAACATAAAAGAACATGGAGGGCCTGTAAAAGTACTTACAAATGTTAGGTACATTCTAAAACTAAAAAGAAACCTTATATTAATTAGAACTCTGGATATTCTTGGTTTCAAACATTCAGGAGGAAATGGCAAAACACAACATTACATGAATGGAAAGTTGGATTTACAATGAACATTAAATGGATCTTTGTATCTTTTGGATGGTGACACAATCACAGGTGAAATCAAAAATGTTCAGAAGAGTAAATCAGCTAGAGATGATACAGTTTTATGGTATAGAAGATTGGGACATCTCAGAGATAAAAGTATGCAGATTATGGAAAAAATGTGTTGCAAACAAGAAGAATTGGAAATTTGGGATTGTGTGAAGTATGTGCGATGGGGAAGCATAAGAAACTCAGGTACATGCTAATCTTTGGGGCTTACCAAATGTAACTTCAAACCTTTTTGGTAAGAATTATTTCTAATCTCTTATTGATGACCATTCAAGAAAGGTTGGGTGTATTTCCTTGAAAATAAGGGTGACACTTTTACTAAATTTTTTGAATGGAAGAAGCTTGTTGAGAATCAGGTTGACAAAAGTGTGAAGTGTCTGAAAACTGACAATGGTTTGGAATTTGGCAACACTGAATTTGACAACTTTTATAAGCAACATGGAATAGAGAGACACAAGACTTGTTCATACACTCCTCATAAAATGGAGTGACTGAACGCATGAATAGATATATTATGGAGAAAGTTAGATGTCTCTTAAATGAGAATGGTCTAGAAAAAGAGTTCTGGAATGAAGTAGTGTCAACAGCCACCTATTTGATTAACAGAAGCCCTGCTTCAGCTATTGACAATAATATACCAGAGGAAATTTGGCTAGGGAGGAAGTTTGGTTATGGACACTTGAGAAGATTTGGATCAATTGTATACATTCATACTAATCAAAGGAAGCTCAATCCAAGAGCAATAAAAGGAGTGTTCACAAGTTATCCCATATGGGTAAGGCTACAAAATTTGGCTTATGGATGGAAGAAAGTGTGTTATCGGTAGAAATGTTGTTTTCTCATAAGATAAAGACTACAACGACTTGAAACAGGAAGTGACTTCAGGATTCAAAACAAGAACCTCATAGTAGTATTCAATTAAAACCAGAAATTATAGAGAGAGTAATAGAACCTGAAGTTCAAGGTAGAGCTAATGAGAATGAAACAAAAAATAAAACAAGTGATTGTTCAAATCAAGAAGAAAATTTGATTGAGTATCAACTGGTAAGAGACAAAACTCACATACATGTGGTTCCACTAGCAAAGTTTTCATATCATGATTTTTCTTATTATGCTTTAATTGCATAAGAGGAACTAACATCTGAAGAACCTCGAGATTATTGTGATGCAATTAACAACAAAGAATGTGAGTTATGGATTGAAGCATCAAATGAAGAAATAAAGTCTATGGAGAAAAATCAAAACTAGAAACTTCTGGAAAGGCTAGAAAAAAAATAAAGATGATAGGATGTAAGTGGGTTTTCAAATTGAAACCATTAATTTCAAGAGTAGAAAAGCCAATGTTCAAATCAAGGTCAGTTGCAAAGGGCTTTTCACAAAAAAAAACAAGGAATTAATTATCAAGAAGTGTTTTCACATGTTGTGAAGGATGTTTCTATCAATTTTTCCTCTTGTCAATCACAATGAATAAGGATATAGAGCTTGAACAACTTGATGTCAAGACAACATTTCTTCATGGAATAATTGAAGAAGAAATCTTCATGGAACAACAAGATGGTTTTCAAGTAAAAGAAAGTAAAAGGGAAAGAAGATATGGTGTGCTTACTTTAAAAGTATTTTTATGGGCTTAAGCAAGCAACAAGACAGTGGAACAAATGTTTTCATCAATTTATGATGAGTCGAGGGTTCAAGAAGAGTGACTATGATCATTGTGTACTACAAAAGAATTGAAGATGATTTGTTTGTGTATCTTCTGCTTTATGCAGATGATATGCTTCTTGCTTCTCAAATTCTGGAAGAAATCAAGAAGGTTAAGAAATACTAAGTAGAGGTTTCAAATGAAAGATCTAGGTCCAACCAATAGAATTTTGGGAATTGATATTAAAAAGAATAGAAAAGGTGGAGTTTTAAGTTTGTCTCAGTCAAGATATATTAACAAGACTCTACACATATTCAATATGTTTGACTCAAAGGAAGTAGCTACACCAACTGGTGCTCAATTTAAATAATATGTAGTATCAGATGGTGAAGAAGAAACTAACATGAGTCATATTCCATATGTAAAGACAATTGGGAGTATTATGTATGCAATGATTGGTACAAGAGTTGAATTTAGTTATGCAATGGGTTTAGTCAGTAGATTCATATCTAAACCTGGTCTAGTTCATTAGTGTACAGTAAAGTGGGTACTTAGGTACCTGAAGGGATCTCAAAATCAGAGTCCGATTTTCATAAAGAATTAAGAATTCAAGTTTGAAGGTTTTAGTGATTCAAATTTTGTATCATATTTAAATAGAAAAAGATCTATCATAAGGTATGTTTTCGAGGTAGGAGATAATACAATGAGTTGGAGATCTGGTTTACAGCATGTGATTACATTATCCACAGTTGAGGCATAACAAATGGCACCAATTGAAGCTATCAAAGAAGGAGTGTGGTTTACAACATCCGATTGCATTATCCACAACATTTTATCAGAAGACTGGGATTTCAAGAAGTAACACGTTGTATTTCATACGGGACATCATAGAACATGGTATGTGAATGTCAAGAAGATCTTAACTTCGAAAAATCATGCTGATATTTTGACAATAGTGGTTCATGTATCTATGTGTGAGGAGGCTTTGAGTCTTCTTGGACTGTCTGAACTGATTAGTTATGAAGATTTTTCCTAGCTTACGTGAGATGGCATAATTTAAAAGCTATGAAGATGTGATTTTTTCATGGTGAAGATTGTTAAGTCTTAGTGATAAATAAATCAATCTTCAAGTAGCTCCAAACCGTGAGTGGTAATATCCGATTGGAGTTGGATTAGAATCAGGAGCTTGGTTCAGTTCAGTTTAAATTTTCGCTTTAATTGTTAGTTAAATAGTTTAATTTGTGTAACAGACTATGTAATAGAGAACAGATGTCATGCGTTTGTAAAGATCTTTGGATCTTGGATCTGCAATGGTTAATGAAAGTATTGCCTAAACTAGGACCCAGAGAAGTAGCCACATCACTGAACTCTGGGTAATAAAAACTGTCTGTTCTTGCTTTCAATTTCTCATTTTGTTTACATTTTTTCTATCTTTATTACTTTCTTCTTAAATCAGTGAGTGAACTTGTGAGTTCTCGTTTTGATTGTGAGTTAAACAATCGTCTGACCTTGAACATTTAAAGTAGTTGAATCTAAAATAAAAAGAGTTTAGACTGATGAACATTAGATTTTGCATTACTGTAACCTAATCCAAACGGAATTGCTAAATTTAAATGTATCTAGAGCCCATTTTTGTGGAGACAAGAAGTCCAAACTCGAAACAAACAAAAAAATGTACAATTTGTTAAAGAAGAGAGCATTTTCTCTTACTTCCTCATAATTAACAAAGAATCAAAGCTTAAACACTAAAGAAACCAAACGAACTATAGTTTCTAAATTTACATATAACTGTTAGCTGATGTTATTGAGTCAGGTTGAATTGTTGTAGGAACTAGGGGGGTCTTTGCAACATCCAGATGTGAGATAAGTCAAATAAAGATACTTAAAAATAGAGAGAAAAATCATTACCATTTCCTCAAGATCTTAAATTAACTTAGACTTTGATTGGTAGAACAATATGCTTCATCTCATTCAATTCTATTTAATTAAGAAATCATTTAGGTGAGCATTTAGCATATGCTTTTGACTCTCAACTGCTTCTCACTTCTATGTTTTTAGAAGAAACTTTTTCTGAGCATTGTGTTTAAAACATTATAAAAGTAACAAAAATCAAAATATAAAATAATTTATATATTAGATAACCTCAAAAATATATTTATATTCATTTTTATTTTAAATTACTATATGTTATATTTTATTATTTTTTAAAAATTTATAAAATAATTATTTAAATATCATAAAAACCTAACTATATTAATTTTAGTTTTATGTTTTAATTAAATATATATATATAGGTATTTAAATTACTATTTAATGTTAATTTATTTATTCTATTTGACCAAAATTAAGATAAATAATTTATGTATGGAAAACTTAGGAAATAAAATTGTATATATATTATTATCTTATAATAATAAAGACTTATTATACTAATTTTATAATAATATTTTTCAATAAATATTTATATACAAATATATATATATATATAATTTTAGTATTGCTACCTACTAATAATTTATTTTTTCTATTTTAAAGTTTATAAATATAAAATAATAATATAATATTAGATCAAATTATTTAATATATATATATAATATTATAATATATCAATTTATTGAATATAAATATATATAATATAACATAATTAATATTTTTTATAGTACGATGCAATTAAAGGGGTTCAATACGGTAAAACTGAACTAAACCGAATTAGGCGATATGGCATGCTTTTGGATACGAATTAGGCGATATGGTATGGTTTTGGATAAAACATAAATATATATATATATAACATGGATATGTATATGGTGCGTATATTAACCAAAAAAACCGATTAAACAAAAAAGATCAATTATATTTTCATTTAAATAATATGATATATATTATATAATTATATAATCTACATATATTTACCAGTTACTAAAAACTCAATGTTCACTCTAAGAAAAAATTATTTTCTTAGTAATTTAAATATTAATTTTCATATTTAGATAATACAATATTTATTATATAACTAAATAATCTACTTAGATTTGAAATTTGCTAAAAAAACATAGAAAAATTAGTGTCCACTATAAGGAAAAAAAATTTCTTAGTAGTCCAAACATTTATGCATTAGTTTGTTATATAGTAAATAAATCAACTGAATCAAAACTATTAATATTTTTATTTTAAATGGACATGATTTTATGTGCATTATGAGAAAACAATAAAAATAGTGATTAACATTAATACGAAGAAGTCCAATAGTTTTGGATTTTTTTTTTTTTGCTGTCATTACAAGTTTTGATTTTATATATTTGTTGTTTTTTTTAACTACTGCCATCTCTTATGGAAGCATTATAATTCTTGTATTTTTATAATTAAATGAATAATTTATTTATCACATCTCTTACATAAAAATAAGTATAAAATGATTTACCAATCAATTAAATTTTCCACATGTTTACTAGAAGTTTAATTATATATAACATATATATAACTTTGGTAAAAACCGAATAAATCGAAAACCGAACCAAAAGTTCCGAGCTAAACCAAACTAGATATGGTTCCAATATGGTAGCTATTTATTATAAACCGAAAAAAAAACCGAACCGAAATCAAATCGATATCCACATTGAACACATCTAGATGCAATTTTCAATATAATCAATTTTATTTTACCAATTTGTAAAATATGTACATTAAACAAAAGCATATGAGTTTAATAGTTAGATGCAGGCCTTTTCCAACAGATCTTCAAAGCCTAATCTTCAACAGCGCCATCCTTCGCCTACCTTGCTATCAGAGACGTAGTTACCGTGTCGCCGCCGTCGAGCCATATCTACTTCTCGCCGCCGAGGAGGTGATTTAGAAGAAAGGATCCAGAAAGGAAAATAGCTCCGGACAGGAACCAAGTTGGAATAGCCGGAGATTCGCGCGGTGTTAATTTACAGAAGGATCTCAGTCTCAGTGCTCCGGCGTTATGCTAAGGAGAGGTTCCAGTGTGTCTTCGCCTCTTCCTCCTTCGACCTTTCTGAATCGAGATCTAGACACAAAGAGAGGAAAGAGAAAGATTTAGAGAGAGGACCTTCCGTTGTATTTGTCATTTGATCTTTCTTTTACTATTTTTGGAGTGATTTTCAGGTGGTACTTTAACTACAACACCATTTATTGAAGGCTAATGCCTTGGACCGTTATGTGGAGACAAGTCTTCCACATAGTTCCTCCTCCACATAGTGGTATGAAACCAGGAACATATAGAGTCTTCAGGCTTCAATTTTTGTGAAATATGACTTCATATGCATGCTCACAAAGGATCCCACAAATGTCAAATTTATTGCAAGTAATGACTTCTTTTTCATACACACACAGTGGTAGTCTCCTCTTAGTTGAATTTCAAACTGAAGGTTAGTACTTCTACTCACCTTACATAGAGCTGCTTGTTCATGTTCTCCTGCCAAGAACTTCTCCACATATGGTGTACACATACATGTAACATAAACATTAACATTACAAAAAAATTTAAGTTAACAGACATAAACCATAAGACTAAGAATAGAGTTACTTTCGTAGGCATTTGAGAAGGCAAATCTTTTAGCAATGCTTACCATTGCTAATATTCTTACCGTTTCAAGTATGGCTATGAAAGGCTTCTCTCTTGCCTTGTTAATTGTTTTATTGAATGATTCGGTAGAGTCATTATCCACATCTTCACATAATGGACCAGTCAGACTAGTATTGTAGAAGGCTCTTTTCTAGCTCTTTGGATTCGACATGATGATATCATTGTAGACACCAGTATCATACAAGAATATCCTATCCAATCTTTCCCTGTATTGTGCTTTATTGTAACTCCAAGCAAGATTCCACATAAGTGGCTTCATTTCTTTTTTACTCCCATGATTCTTCTTTAGATTAGCATAAATGTGTCTAACACACATTCCATGCTCTATCTTACGGAGCTCCACCTCAACGGCATGTATAAGTCCCTTACACACAAAAAAATTAAACAAATTAAACATATTTTAAACTATTAAAGCTAAAACATTATTGAAAACAACATAAAACTACTTTGTGTTTGTATATGTATCACCATATTGTAAATCTAAGTCAAGCAACCTCCTCACAAACCACAACCAATTGTCTTTATTATCCACTTGCATAACACACCAAGCTATAGGGTAAATACTACTATTTGCATCCTTACCTAAAGCAACCAAAAACTGACCTTTAATCTTTCCTTTTAAGAAGCAACCATCAACCCCTATGATTTTCCTACAAGTCTGTTTCCATGTCTTCCTAATGATGTCAAAGCAGACATAAAGCCTATTGAACACATAATTTCCTTCTGCATCAGAACTAATATTTGATTCCATTATCTCGGCTGCATAATCTCTTAGCCGAGAAAATTATTCACCATACTAAACCACTATCCATTTCAATGCCTTTAACCTAGTAGCTTGACATTGAGGCCTAGACACTGATATTTATACATTTCCTTTATAATCTCTTCAATTTTCATAGGCATAAAATACTTAGAATCATCCCTAATCTTATCTACAAACAATCTAACTATTTGAGGCACCTTCAACATTTCACATTCTCCAGTTGGTATACAACTATGCTTATCTAAAAACTTCATAATCCTCCAAATATGATCCTTTGGAAAAGTAGATGCATAAATCGCCCACTTACAACCATCAAACCCGTCTCACTACCATCACAAACGAATTTGATTTTATCCTTGTCATACATGTGTTGTTTGATATTTCTTCCACTCTTAAACACATAGTCAAGCATACATTCTTTGAATGCCACGCCATTGAAGAAGTAGTATTCCATGTACAAATTTCTATATCCCCATCTCATGTTTCTCATTCTTTTCTCTCTAGCAATGTCGTCGTCTTTTTCCTCATTGCTTGGCGGATAACCATTATGTCGAACATCTCTTCTTCATCTCTTGCCAAATCCTCCACCAGTTGCTCGATGTGGTAGTTGTTCCTGTCGTCTGCTTCCGCATCGTAATTATCATCTTCTTCATCAACACGAACGACAACATCCATCATCTCCTCCGTGAAGCTTCACTCTTGATTTCACTCAGACAAAAATCGCATAATCGATTTTCGATTTTTTGAGTTAGGGTTTTTTTTTTGCAATTTGGGGATAAATCAAAATCTGGGTTGGTTTATCATGTTAATCGGGTTATTTTTGGTTAATAGCGGTTTATTATTTCGGTTTAGCTTAAATCGATTTTAATTTGGTTAGAAATATGGATCAGAAATTAATAAACCCACTTAATTCAAATTCCTGGGTAAACGGATTCTTATGTTACAGTAAGTGGATAATTAGATAGTTTAGTTCTTACTTTGAAAAAATAGGTATCAAAAGTTAATTATGAAAAACAAAAATTAGGGTCTAATTTCGTGAGAAAATACATAATTTTTCCTTAGGTTTTTAACATCAAGCTAGTTTTGTGGATTTCTTTCTTAAGATCAAATCCAAAGTTGATTTATGAATATTATGTACAACACAATACATACATATTAGAGGGTCACATAATCTTCCAAAGGCAAAATCTTGATCTAGACTCAAGTCTGGATCTTTCCACTCAAACACAACCAAAATCGTTGTGCTGAAAGAAAGAACAAAAAAATTAGATCAAAATTGGCTCACACTTCTATCACGTGATTCTGATGGTCCACATGAGTTCCATACTTAGCTATCTTGTCTACTACCTCCGCTATGACCAGCCTCGTCAGCAATAATCCGGCAACAAACGCAGCTCCCATCAACATTGTGAAAACCGCCGTCCAGCTACTCCTCGACGATATGTAACCCGTTAGTAACGGCCCAACCGCTGCTCCAACTGATCCGGTTCCGTCGATTATAGCCGTTACCGTAGCCAAAGCTCTCGAGTTTCCTTGTAACGAGCTATGTGTACCGAGATCAGCTGAAACAGCCGTAGTAATCAACGCGTACGGTCCATTAACCAAGATTCCGGTTACAAACATGAGAGACGCATTGGCTAATAATGAAACGTGTCCGTAGCTTCGGTAGAAGAAGAGAGCTGGAATTGAGCAGTACATGAAACTCGCAGCTGTTATGGCTCTTGCTCCAATTCTGTCTGAAATGTAACCAGCCATGATTCCTCCTACCACACCTCCTATGTCGAACATTGTCGAAAGATTTCCCGCTGTTTCGTCTGACAAATACTCTCCTTCAATAGCTACAAAAAATTATCATACAAAACAAACAAATGTAATCAGGACAAGTAGTCGAGTGGTTCATGCACGGTCGGTCCTAGAATTTTATAGACTTTGGTCTAAAATGAAGAAAAATAAATTGACCGGTTCTTAAATTTAAATTTTGAAAATTGGTCGGTTTTTAAACTGAAATTTTTAAAATAAAAAAGTGGATTGTAAGCTTATGCCTTGAATTTATGGTAGTGTGTATTGGAAATAAAAGAAAACTTACCAGTGTGGCTAACGTAAAAAGGAAGCCAGTAAAGGAAAGTGTAAGCGACCAACTTAGCAAAGAAGAGACAGAAAGCGAAAGGCGCAACTCCTGGAATCATCCATGCTTCTATGAATCCAACTGCTCTTTTCTCCTCATCATTTTCAGAATATGACGAGCTCGTTAGTAATGGTTCGGTTTTCTGTGGATCATCATCATCATCCTCATCCTCTCGCTCTGCTCCAACCATCTCCGGATTAACAGGCAAGAATGCAAAATTAACTAACCCAATCAACGAAATGAACAAACCAGGGACCACAAAAGACCATCCCCAACCAAATCTAAGCATAGCGACAGCGATCAATGATCCAGTGATGTTCCCAATAGAAGTATGAGCATTCCATATTCCCATGATTAATCCTCTCTTCTTCTTATTAAACCATTTTCCAACCACAGCAACCACTGAAGGCCAACCAGAGGATTGAAACAACCCAGCTAGCATTTGCATTGTTAAGAAATAGTAAAAGCTGTGAATGTTGGCCCAGCAACCTACTCCGAATAGAGACGTGAACAATCCGGTTCCGATCATACCGACCGTTATAAATATCCTTAGATCCATCCTATCTCCTAAATGTCCAGCGAAGTACATGCCAAAAGCGTAAACCGCAAGAAACGCAACATCGATCTCACCGAGCAACACCGTTCCATCTGGTCCGTTAAACGGAGACCAACCACCATGTTCTTGTCCGGATGATCGAAACGAAGTGATTCTAACAAGGAGTGAGTTGAGATGTTTGTCTGGAGATTGAGGATCAAGAGCACTCTTAACAATGCTCGTTGTTTTTCTGGCTGCGTGATAGCTAGCGTAAGAGAGGAAGGTAACCATCAAAACAATGGCTTGATATGCATTGTAAGAGAGCTTTGATCCTTTTATACCTTCCAATAATCGAATCCCCACAGGTTTTCTCTCAATTTCTGCCTCATAATACATTAAAGAACCCATCACAAAATGCTCTTTTCTCAAAAATGTTTTACCTGCAGATAACGATTTGAATATGAGGAAATATTAGTATTTGATCAAGGATAAATCTCAAGGAGAAGATTCCATTTTCCATAAAGAATTATACTGTTCTCCAACTCTTGATTTTACTAGACGCTACTTCTGATTAGTGGCAGATCATATGATTCTATTACTAGTCATTTTTTATTACATTACGCTCTGTTTCTTCAGATTTTTTTGAGAGGAATATTCTTTAATATAATAGATAACAAGAGCATGTACCATAGTAGAACTTCGTTAGAGCTTTTAATGATTATTTAAATTATTATTTACCGATTCTTAAAAATTTAAGAATTTTTTTAATTTAAATACTTCCAATGGTAGAACTACTAATGTGGTTCTTAAAAATTAAAAGTTATTATTTTTTATTTAAAATATTTGAACATAAAGTGTTTATTATTATTGAAATATTTGAACATAACCGAATAACCGAAAGCCAAGCCCTACGAAAAACCATGAATAAAAAATGGAATCGAACTGACCCAGAACCGAATCGAATATTTGAAAAATATCAATTGGGTATTCGAATTTAGGATCTGAAGAACCGGAACCGAACCGAATACCTGAAAGCTCAGTCCTACAAAAAAATCATGAATAAACCGAACAGAATATTAGAAAAGTATTAATTGGGTATTCGAACTTAGGATCTGAAGAAATGGAACCGAACCGAATACCCGAAACCCCAGTCTTAGAAAAAATCATGAATAAAAAAATGGAACTGAATTGATTCGGAACCGACAAGAACCAAACCGAAACCGAATAAAAGTAACAATTGGGTATTTGAATTTAGGATCCGAAGAACCGGAATCGAACCAAATACCCGAAACCCCAGCCCTACAAAAAAATCATGAAAAAAAAAATACATAACCAATCAGGAACCGCCACGTGGCGATCCTCATCCAATTGCAAAATCACTAAATAAAGGACCGTCTCTTCTTCTTAAACACTTTTTTATTATTATTTTATGTTTAGAGCCTACTTATTACTAGCGTTGTAACTCGTCTAATGAGTTACAACTTAGAGCAAGATTATTGGTAGAACCCAAATGAAGGTTCTTTAAATTAGTATATTAATTTATTAAGGATTAGAGTACTGAAAGAGGTTTGGATACCTCTTAATAAGGATACAAACCCAAAAGTTTGGGTAACACAAACTTTTTTATATTAATATTTTGGGCTTGGGTACCATTTTGGGTACCCCCAATAATCTTGCTCTTACAAGGCTATGTTGATAACTAATTAATTTTAAATCATGCGAATAACAAACCCCGTCCCTGATAGATTATTTAAGTTTGAAATTGTAAACAGAAGAGAAACAATTAAGATTCGAATATAGTTGAACAAAGAAGCACGTATCCATATTTCTCTAATAATCCGCAGAATATTCCATAGGAGAAAAAAACTAACAAGAAAATACAAGAAAACTTCAACCCGTTTTTCTGAGTCAATTCTAGAAGCTTTTCAAAACTAAACTTGTGTATCCATGGAGTTTGTTGGATACGACAAAATTCATAATAACTAAAAAAGAAGCCTTCAAAAACAAACAAGTCATACCCTTAGCCGTTTGTCAAGCTTAACAAAAAGCTTCCCTTAATAGATTTCTCCGACGAAGTCACTGACTATTGAGAGGATATAAAGATAATTGGAATTGTGGTGATTGCAAGACGTTGCAAATGTGATTCTACACGCTTTAACACTCCAAGCAACTCCGGCGAGTTTATAAAAGATTTGTAGGAAGCTCTCAATAGTTGAAATTATATTAAACAATTGATTATATTCATGAAATTACGAAGTCACCCTTCGTCACTACAAAACATATTCCTCGGATCTGACCCACCCTTACTAGTTGCGTCTCTAGCTAGCAGTTGTCAGGTCACGCCAATGAACCAATATCTTTTTTGATGCACAATCAACACCTAAACCACACATATCGAAAAGATTTCATAGAAAACATGTTAATAGGATAACAAAATTATGGTAAGTCATTAATTAAATATTTATCTAATTTTAAATAGTTTAAATTAGTGTTTGAAAGTGACACATAAGTTATTATTGATATCGGATTTATTAAATATCAAACTAACTAAAACTCCCAAAGTCCCCATGGACACGTCTTTTCGATGCCTCAAGTTGTACCACGATTCAGTTTCATTGCATGGTTGGCCCTCCGTGACCGGCTTACCACACGAGCGCGCATGAAGCGGTGGGGAATCTCCCAACCATGAGTACTTTGCGGCGAGTCGGACGAAACAAGAGACCATCTCTTTTACGTGTGCCCCTACTCCTACACGGTATAGACTGAGCTCACCGGCTCATTAACAAGAAATCGTGCAAGCCCAGATTGACACACGACCCTCACCCGACTCCACCATCCGTCCTCATCGAACTCCGCATTTCGACCACTTGACTCCATCCTAATTCGGCTATGCTTCCAAGCGTCAATCTACTACCTTTGGCAAGAGAGAAATGCTCGAATTCACAACCGAAAGTGTAAATGGACAAACAACAATCGATTCTTTTTATAAACACGTCATTTATTAAGATAAACACAATACAACTGGTTTTTCTTAATCTTTCACTTTCTGTCGCTCTGTTCGCTCAATCTCACATATACGAAAACACAATCTCACAAAGCTCAATCTCTCAAAAATAATCGTCTAAAAGAACTAGAGAACCTCTATTCTACTTAACCTCCTATTTATATAAAGATCTGAACCTAAACCTCCTCATCAAGTTATATCTCTTCTTTCCATAAGCCTTTTTCCATTTTCAAGCTTGTTTCCTTTTTTATATATTTTCTTCATTTTCTTTGTTGCTTGCACATTAAGCTGTTACTCTTCCTTTTCTGTTCCTTCCCTTTTCCGGTTTTAAAATAATTCCTTTTGCATCTTCAATCTCCCCCTTTTTGACTGAGTTTGTCAATCAAGCACTCTCACAATCACCATGTAAATCAACGCAACAGACAAACAATCAGACCAACACAACCTGTAATATGTAAAAACACACATGTAAACAAACAATAAGTCACTCCCCCATAAAACAAAGATCAACCAACATTGACGTGTGTGATCTGGTCCTCATCTGAAACAAAGATCAACCAATATTGACGTGTGTGATCTGGTCCTAATCTGAAACAAAGATCAATCAACATCGACGTCCTTATCCCCCTTCTTGATTAACAATATTGAGTCAAAAAAACAAAATGCAATGAATTCATGTCAGGTGGTACAACACAACACAGAATAAAACACATGATGAAGTCTCTGTGGTAAAGTGATCCCCGATCATCAGTGAGACACAAACATATCTTGGAAGCGTGATTAAACAAGTACAGACATAAAGCGCATCCTGGACTTATGTAACCATTGTGTCCACCAATCAGAGTAACAACCAGTCACGATATATGAAGATCCAATCTAGAAGTGTGAAGTCACATAAACAGAGCGATGACCAAACAACCACACACATTAACAGGTATTTCATGTGTCCATGTGGCATTTCAGAGCCAAAACTGGTGGGCTTGCGACTTCAATCAGAACTACACCCCAATACCAATCCATTGGATACAATTAATCCCACATCAATCATCTTGACAGCAGTTGTAACAGACACATCACAACCTGAAACACATTGACACTCACATCCACAACCAGTGATCAGATACTATCGATGGGGAACATATAGGAAAAGATAATCAGCAAACAACAATGAATTTTCTTTTGAAAAAGCAGGAGTATTTTCGTTTAGACAAAAACAGTGACACACAGAAATTTGTAACATGATTAAGTGATAATATTTAGATCCTGATCAGCAGAACACACTTGTACACATGTGTAGCTGACTAGTCTTTCACACTGTCATACCTTTATCCTTGACAAGAACAATTTTCAACCCCGATGTGTATAAACCAGGCAGTTGTATACATGTCTATGTGAACCATCACTTGACTTCTCAAGTTCAGACATTAACACCCTTTCCTTTTTTTCCTTTTTTTGTTGCATATATATGCTTACTGGGTGATCAGCTCTTTGACCTCCTTGGTTATACATCATACTAGTACTGTCTTTTTCAGACGATATGACAAGCATCTCTTTTTCAGCTACTAAGACATGTTGAATTAATCTCTTTGATGTACTCTATGTCCCGTTTGACCTTTTATCTCAACCATAGTCTCTGCCAATCAAAGTTCACAAACTCTTATGGCCTTTCGAAAATTAATAAACTAATTAAAATCAAGTGGTTTCGTAAATATTTTTTGCAAGCTGAAAATATGTTCCCACGTGTTCAACCATAATAAGTTTATCTTCAATTAACTCGAATGAAACGGTATCTGATGTCAATAAGTTTGGTTCATGAAAGTTGCACTGAATTTTTGGCTATTTTGATGGCACTTTGATTGTCACAATGAACCATCATCGAATATGTATGAATACCATAGTCACTTGTCATCTGATTCATCCACAGTAGTTAAGTATAACAGCTACCCATTGCAATGTACTCAGCTTCAGCTGTGGACAATGACACACAGTTCTAGGTGCCTGTTTTAACCCATATAACGCTTTCCTCGGCTTGAACACATGATTGGAATGTTCTGGATGTTCAAATCTTTTGGTTGTTCCACATACACTTCTCTTCAAGTACCCCATTTAAGAATGAACTTTTGACATCCATTTGGTACAACTTAAATTTCAGGTGAGAGGCCATTCCCAGTAGCAATCTGATTAATTTTAGACGTGCTACAGGCGCAAACATTTCATCAAAATCAACTCCTTCTACTTGTGAGTATCCTTATGCAACCATAAGAGCTTTGCTCCTCACAACACTACCTGTCTCATATATCTTATTCTTGAAGATCCATTCTTGTAACTGTTTCTGTGTCTGATTCCGACTCGTCATCCATATCAGCTTTACTCTGAGTTTCCATTACTTGATCATCAGTCACTTGAAGTAGATTCACTTTTAACCCCCTCTGGGTGATATCCAACATCATCAAACACCACATTTACTGTTTCCATGACTGACTTGGTCTTATTGTTAAATACTCGATAAGTTGTACTGGTGGTTAAATATCCGAGAAACATGCCCTCATCACTTTTTGCATCAAACTTGGTGTTTAGAATGTAACAGACACATCCAAAGACATGGAAATAGCTGACACTTGGTGTTTTTCCCTTCCACATTTCATATTGTGTTATGGTTGTTCATTTTCGAACATACACCATGTTGATGATATAACAGGCAGTACTGACAGCTTCAGCCCAAAAATGTTTTGTAACTTGATTAGCGTGTAGCATGGCACGTGCCATTTCCTGTAGTGTTCAGTTCTTTCTTTCAACCACACCATTCTGTTGAGGTGTTTTAGGCGCTGAGTATTGATGTCGTATGCCCTGAGCTTCACACAGCCTATCAAACACCTTTGAAATTCTCCACCATGATCACTTTGAACTGCCTTGATTCCCCACTTATCATTCTTAAGTTGCAATACCAATATTTTGAAACTGTTCACATCTTTTGACTTTTCACGCAGAATTCGCACCCAAGTGAATCTAATGAAATCATCCACTATCACCAAGATATAGTTCTTCCCATATAGATTTTCTACTTGGATTGGTCCCATAAGATCCATGTGTAAGAGATCTAACGCTTTCTTTGAGAGAATATCTTGAGTAACTATATGTTT
Source organism: Iberis pinnata (assembly GCA_900406425.1). Taxonomy (NCBI): domain Eukaryota; kingdom Viridiplantae; phylum Streptophyta; class Magnoliopsida; order Brassicales; family Brassicaceae; genus Iberis; species Iberis pinnata. The sequence goes on from OVBE01000757.1 coordinate 24,958, forward strand.
CACCTTGACCTGTTTTTCCATTGCGCACGGTCCACAGACAAACATATCATCACATTTTAGCTTGGGAATTCCTTTGAAAAGTTTTTGATTAGCTAATTTTGTTAACGTTCTGACATTGATATGTCCGAGTTTCGTGTGCCATGGCTATAGCTGACTCATTAACCGAGCTGTCAGACAGCTGTCTTGCTGTCGCCACATGTAGCAATTATTTTCATATCTGATTCCTCTTCGTTGTACTCGACCAGCTTCATCTACTGCTTGACAGGCTGATTTCATGAAAGTAACAGCCAACCCTTCATCACAAAGTTGGCTTATGCTAATCAGATCTGCAGTCAGCCCTTCAACCAGGTACATATTCTGAAGACTTAGTTTACTCAACCCACTTGTTTCACCCTTGCCTACAATTTTACCTTTGGGTCCTCCTCCAAATGTTACCTTTCCTAAGTTGATCTCTGTAAAATTCATCAGCTTTTCTCTGCTTCATGTCATATATCTTGAACACCCACTATCAAAATACCACTCTATTGCATCTGAAATCCTCATTGCTACCTCTGGTTGATCATCATCTCCAGTCTTCATGGCCAGTTCTGTTTGAGCTGAGAAATAGATCAACTATACTGATTGAACATCATCTTCAGGTTTTTTGAAAGACTCTGCTTGTGCTGAAAAATAGTACAAGAAGTCTTTTTTGACCCATGCCCTGTTGTAGCAATCCTTATCAGGATAATAGTCTTTATGACGTATGATTTGATACAGTCTGGTTTCCCAGCGGTAACACTAAGCTTTGTAGTGTCCTGGTTTTCTGCAGTAGAAAATAACTGATGTCTGACTCATCGTGTCTAATAGTACCCTTGATTTCTTGGTCGCCAATTTTGATTGTTCTGTCTTCTGTTGGTGATGTCTTTAACAGTCTAGTGCTTCTTCACAAGTTTTGTTGCATGATTGACTGACGATTTGACAAACGTTGTGGACCTTTTATTATTCCCCTGATATCCTAACCCATATATTAGATCATTGTCTATTCCCATAGCAAGTACTTTGTCAAGATCTTTGGTTCCCTTGGTAAACATTTTGATGTACCTCAACTGCTCGCTCAATCGAGACTCAAGCAGTTGATTCTTCTTTTCTTCCTCGGTTAGAGTTGTTTGAAGAAGCTTCACCTTTTCTTGAAGTTTCTGTATGTCACAAGTTAATTCTAGATTCTGGCTTCTGACATCGATCACGGTCTCACATAGAAAATTGTTGTCTTCAAGTAATGGTTATCTGTCTTCCTCTTCTTCATCATCAGATATGCTTTCAGAACTATCTTCAATGATGCCTACATATGCAACCAAGTTTAGCATTTCCTCATCTTGATATGATTCAGAAGTGTCATCATTTTCTAGACTGACCAATGACTTTTCTTTCATGTTCGTGAAATTGGCACACCCGTATTTTTTGGTTCTAAATCCTTTGCACTCATAACACTTGAGTGATTCCTTCTTCTTTGTGTTTGGGCAATCAGACTTATAATGTCTGAAACCTTGACACTCATGACACTGAACCTCTGATCTTCTGGGTGCTCGATCAGTGTCTAATCTAAAATCTGAAATCTACCTACAGGATTTGCCTCACGTTTAGATGTACCTCCATATTTCTTGAGGTACTTTCTCACTATCATCCCTATCGTTCCCTCAAGATCCTCAGCTGGATCTCCCTTTTCTTTAAACTATTCACTACAAAAAACTAAGGATATTGCAACGTATTTTTGGGACGATAAATATTTGTCACAAATTTGAGATATGATAGATACTATTTTGTGACTAACTCTTATATGTAACAATTTCGTAGTTTTTTCGTCACTATATTGCAACAAAATAAATCATGACTAAAAATAGTCACATATAGAAACATAATTATGACGATAACCTAATAATAGCAATTTGTGATTATTTTTTGACAAAATATTTAGTCATAAATTAGTAACATACATATGTATCACCAATGTAACACTATTATGACTGAATGAACAATTAAAAGTTCATTGATAAAAATAAAATTTTAGTTAAATATATAAATAATACATTAAAATATATTTAGAAAATAAAATATTTGTTAAACATAATTATTAATTTTATTGTTATCATGGTTTTGTCAAAAAAATAAATTCAACTAATAAAGTTCAATGATATATAATTAGTGTTCCTATGTTAAACCCTAAACTTTAAAACCTTAAACTCTTAACAACATATAATTTCTTATTGCTTGTGAATTTTGAATCCCATATACAAAAAAATAAAAGTAATGTTTTCATTTTGATTCGATACTTGAATACTTCTCATATAATATATAATTCATATACCCTAAATTCTAAATCTTCAATAACATACTCATTCTTAAAAGAATCAAAAATAACTCTTATATTATTTTATATATCAAACCAAAAAAAATTAATATAATTATCAAACCTTAAATCCTAAACGGAATATACTAATTTTATCATTTCATATTTGTTTGTTAACATAATTGGATATTTTGAAACTTATAATATAAATTATATATTGGCATGTTTTTCTATATAAACCTTAAACGCTAAACTTTCTTTTTGATAAGGTAAACACAAAACTATATATCTTTAAGCGGGAGGAGACGGCGGAATCTTGATAGGGTTAGATTTACAGAGTTTTGCTCAGAGACTGCGAGAGACGAATATTAGAGACCGATTAAGTCTTTGAAGAGAAATTCATTAGAGATTTTGGTCGATTCAAGAACAGCGAATTCGTAGAGAAATTCAAAACCAGCTTTGTAAGTATCTCCAATCCCCCAATTTTTAGGGAACTTGATTTCATCATTAATTTAGTCAAATTCTGTAATCACCTAAGGTACAAAGATCCATATTTTCCATCTTGATCTTACTTCAGAAGCCACCTCTTGTAGCATTTTACTCTCACCTTTAATAAACACTACATTCGTATGCTTGACATTGTAGTTTTGTTTTCCAAGTTTTATAGTTGAGTTTCTTATGGTCTTAAAACTCAGTCTGCTATTTCCTATGACATCTGTTAACTTTTGTAGTTGTGTTTCTCTTTTGTTCAATTTTTAGAAATCAATTTACAAAGAAACTGACAAGGTCAAGATTGGTGTTTGGAAGTTGAAAGTCTATTAGTGATTGGATGTTCTATTAGATTTCATAAAGAGGTCCACCTATATTTTAGATTGAGAGTTTGACTTGGCCTTCTTTAACTTCCAATGCAGGATGTGTCCCTATTGGACGTACTTGAATTCTTGACATGTTTGGTTAGGCAGTTGATCAGATCAGTGTAAAAGGTAAGTGCATTTTGCATTTTACTTTTCATGTTGCTTAGATTTTATGAATAGTTGTATCTATTGAGTGGCGAATAGCTGGTGTTCCTCTAGATAAGGGATTTTACAGGGTTTTTTTCAAGTGGGTTGCTTGCTTTATCAGAAGCTTAGCTGATGACTCTGATATGATTTTTTTATGAGAACGTATCAAATAGTTGAAATCCACCATTAAGTGAAATATTAGACATTACATTGCCAGTTTTGTAGGTTATTTGGTATAAGACACCTTTCTATGTACATTGTCGTCATGTTTTGGTACTTACATGAGAAACTGAGTCCATGTTTCTGTTATGCTGAATTTTTTTTATATGTGCGATCGAATAGTATAAAGCTTTTGCAAATGCAAGAACCAGCACTTTTGGGTCTACCATCTGTATAAGCATCTAATTTAATTGAAAATGATAACAATATAGTTGATTTGGATATGGGGATAGCCAGTGTTCTTCAGAGCACAAGACACCATTATGATGGTGGCTTTTGGACTAATTTTTGTGAAATATGAGACATCTGCAAAGAGAAGACATGTGGCGATTGTTACAACATCTAGTCTCCATTGGATGACCGGAACGTATGTAAATCCGCTATTCCGGGCAGCTTATTTGGCAAAATCTACAAAACAGAGTGTTACATTCATTGTTCCTTGGCTCTGCGAATCTAATCAAGAACTAGTTTATCCAAACAAGCTCACGTTAAGAACAAGAAAGTTATATACGTAAATGGCTAGAGGAAATGATTGGTTTCAAGGCTGATTTACAAATTGTTTCTTATTTTGTTATTTGTTTGATTTTTTTTGGTTACGATGATAATCATGGGTTTTGATACTCTTTGTGATTTACTTTATTCTGGAAGCTACAATCTTTGTGACAAAGTAGACTATTCCAGATAATCATGTTGGTTACAAGTTGCGACAATCATAAATCTTTTTAGTGATTAGTAATGACAATTTTGATACTATATTTTCGTCGGCTACAAGTTACATAATTGAAACGTTATTCTAGTCATGAGAAATGACGGTTATGAGATGATAATTTTTGTCTCTATGTGATACGAATTGGTTACTTTTATCAACCATAACAATTTAACACAAAATAGCAACACATAATTTTGTCACAAATTGTGAGACGTTTTTGTTACAAACAAAAATTTGTGAACAACATATTGTGACTGTTCAAAAATCATCACAAAATTGTAACAATTTGTTTATTGTGACGAAAAATCTATCATTATGACGAAAGAATATGTCACAATACCCTCAATTTTTTTGTAGTGTTAGCCACTAATGCAATCCTCTTTCCGTTATTCATTTTCTTGGAGAAATCCAATTCATGTGCCTGCATTATGCCTACAACCTGATTGAATTTCATATCATCAAATTCTTTGGCTACTTGTATGGGTGATTTTATCGATTGGAATTTATCAGGTAGACTTCGAAGAAACTTCTTGACAAGTTTCTTTTCTTTGTAGTACGTTCCTAGTACTTCAGCTGCATTTGCAATGGATGAGATCTTCCCACTGAACTCTTCAACTTTTCATCTTCTCCCATCCTTAGATTTTCAAAATATGATGCAAGCATGTCAATCCTTGTTCTACGGACATCATATTTTCTTTCGTACGTTTCATGTAGTGTATCCCAGGCATATTTCGCAGTGGTGCATCCTTGAACTCGTTTGAATTGATCTTTAGTCAAGGAAATCCAAATTGATGTGAGAGCTCTTGAGTTGTACTTTGGCATGGTATTTTCTGCTACTGTCCATTCAGATTTTAGTTTTGCAACCATCACACCATCTTCATTCTTTATTTGTGGAGTTGTCCAACCATCTTCAACCATTGTCCAGGCATCTTCATCAATTCCCTTGATGTGTTCACGTATTTGGACCTTCCACCAGCCAAAATTATCAGGATCCAACACAATAGTGCGTGTGGTTGATTGCTGCAAGTTATCCATCTTCAGGATCTTATATGTTTAGATAGAAACCTTGGTTTCATGACAGGCACCCGCTCTGATACCAATTACAAGTGTAAACGTACTAACAGCAACCAGTTCTTCTTATAAACACTTCCTTTATCAAGATAAACACAATACATCTTGTTTTTTATTTACTAGATTTGTTTTTCTTATTATTTCACTCTCTGTCGAACTAGAGAACAGCTCTGTTCGCTCAATCTCACAAACACGAAAACACAATCTCACAAAGCTGAATCTCTCAAAAAATAATCGGCTAAAAGAACTAGAGAACCTCTATTCTACTTAACCTCCTATTTATATAAAGGTTTAAACCTAAACCTCCTCATCAAGTCATCCAAAAGTATTCGGATCCCGGTAAATTATGAATTTAAAGGCAAAGCGGCAATTTCATTATTAGTTAATTAAAAAAACATAAATAAAATTTTCTAAATAAAGAACATAGACCAAATTACGTCTAATAGACGATACAACAAAATTTTCTTTATAATCCAATAAATGATCGAAATAAAAAAAAAAAAAGGAAATCCAAATTGCATGATATCTCACATGTACCAAAAAACTATTAGTTTTATGAATGTGTCTTTTAGCATCATTTTACTTTCAATAGCTCAAGCAACCATATAGTGAAATATGATGTGAGTAGTTTACTAGATTCTGATCACCAAGTGATTCTTGGTACTTCAACAAAGTTAATTTCTGAATAAATCAAAGCAAGAAACATATCCTTCTTTACATGCTAAGCTTGATATTTTTTTCCGTCTTTCTTGAGGTAACCAGTCTTACTATAAAAGAAGATTATCCTTATCTACTTTGTTTTGGCTTAGGCCTTTAATGAAATCATTCTTAACGACCTTGTATTTTCTTCGTTTACCCTAACCTTAGAGGTGTTAACTAAATAAACATTTTTACTCCTTTCATATTTCATCATATTTTTTTCTTGCATAAAATATGCAATGAGCTCATCAAGAGACCATGTCCTTATTTGTGTTATAGCTAGATTTTAATTTACTGAACTGAAGAGGAAGAGAGTCCAAGACAAAAGATAAAATCACATTCATGGCATTTTATCATACTAAAACGATGTAAAAGAATGCTAGTTTCCGCATTATCGTTTTTTTGCGAAACACATTTATTTTGGCAAAAAAATTTTGAGATTTATGATCTCCTCACCACCTCTAAATATTACTAGAATGATGTTCACAATGATCATTACAAAAATGAAACTAGAATATATCAGCTTCTCATGAGCAACCTTATACTTTAGAAGTGTTGATATTAGTTGGAGAAACAAGTTATTTCATCATTAACTCAAGATCAAGAACTATACACTCAAAAACTTCTTAACTTTACTTTTTCGCTTCTTATTATTTGAGTCTATTAGTGAATTAAAATTGAAACTAAAATTTGGCACATAAAGAAAAAATACTCATTAGAAGAGGAAACAAAAATTAAATTAGTACTCACTTTGGCGACATCTTGATTTACTTCTAATATTAGTTAAACACAATCAAATTTATGTATTGATTTAAAACTATTAATTTCTATGAAAAATATATCAATAAGTCTGAGGATCTTTACGCAGTAATATACAGCAAAATAATTGCTAAAGAACCTCAGTTGGGCGCAAACAACGTGAGTTTGAATCCATGCAATTTTTAACATGACTAAATCTGGATTGTGCTGGAAATGTTCAATTGTTAAAGAAAATTGTGCTAATAATACAAAATAAGTCCAACCCAAATTGTTTTTAACTTACATAAACATTGAAAACTTAAAGTTCCAGCCGTTAGTAGATATGAAAAAATTTTGTCCCGAAAAAATTCCAATTTTTTCTTAAAATATAAAATTTATGAATAAATTCTATAAACCGTCTAAGAAAATATATTTTAAATCTAACCTAAATATAATTTTATTAGACTAATCACAACAGGTTAGATCTAAACATGCAACATATTATGGAATACTTTTTCAATCATAAATTTTGAGAAAAAGAAAACCAGATTCAATAATTATAAAAAAATTTCAAAAGATGTACAGCTGTTTTTTCTATTCTCTTTTTCTTCACTTTAACTCTCTCCCGGCTATCTCACATGTGAGACATGTGGTGAGGTTGAGGCGGCAAGGCTTCGATCACTGGCCACTCGACCGTGTTCTCGTGCTCCACAACATCTGGGGTAACTGGCAAAGTCCAGAGCCGATCATCTCCCTTTTTCACCTCATATCTCCTTTTTCCTACAGAATTGCATCTCCCATTATCTCTAAAACCACCGCGATTGAGTTCCTTTATAGAAGCACCTTCTCCTGCAGTAGGTCCGGCTAGATCCGTTGCGGTGGAGAAGGATGGAAGTTGACGCTTTTGAAGTAGGTAGACCTCAAGGCAGAGCTCGTGACCTTTCGATAGAGGAGAGTGAGGTGTCATCACAACCACGATGGTGCGGGACCATTTCCGCATGGTGTCACCGCTAAACTAAGCTCAAAGCTGGCGGTCCCATCCCCAGTCTCTGCTGAAAAACTACCTTGCTAATTTCAAACTCAACGTGAGCAACAACTAGCTCAATTTTTCCTCCTGCCTGGAGAACGAAGTCGTGCGTGGACGTCGGTGTCGCCGACGTTCTAGTTTTCGTCGCCGGAACCGCTCTCGCTGGATCCACAGCATCGCCAGCGGCGGAGAGACTTAATGGTTCTCCTTTTGTTTTCTTTTAGGGTTTTCAGAATTTGGATCGGGTCCGGACCTGTTTCTGGGCTCTGGAAGACCCATCCGATTTTAGTGTTTAGGGATCATGTGTGTTTCTGTGTTGTAATGGGCTGGTCTGATGTAATGGAATATATTTGAACTTAATAAAATACAACAATTATCAAAAACACAATAATAATAAAATAAAATAAAATAAAAACAATCATAAATTTTGAACGAAAATAAAATCCAAACTTATTCTTAAAAATAAAATAATTTCAAAAATCTATTTGAGAAATCTTGATTATTAAATAGAAACCAAATATTATGGCTCTAATACCAACGGTTAGGACTTCATAAATCCATAAACCATAATTCATATAAGTTTATGACTATAAAGAACCTAAGCGAAATCATACTTGATGGACTCATGCTTTAGGTAAATGAATTTAGGGAATATATTTTCATGAACAAATTCTAAGTGACTTTTGATCTTTAGTGATGGAATACAAATAATTTTTTGTATTTTTGGCTATGATTGCTATTGGGACTATAACTTTTCATTTATAAGAGAATTAATTTCTAATTTGATCCCTCATCAAAGTAGAAATTATTAAAAGTATCCACACATAAATATTTGATAATACTTATGCCTTAAATTTTTTCTTTTGTTTCAAAGGGACGGAACAAATTTGACCTATGAAATAATGAACATAACATATTAATGTATGCATGTGTAACCCCAAAATAAATTTTACAAGATAAACCATCAAATGCTTGTTAAAAAATATATAAGGCTACCTATATACAACTATACTAGTTTTGTATATACTTATATATTTTTTTCATTTTTGTAATCTTTTTCTATCTAGGAATACCATCACTAGTAATATGAAACTGAAATGATCAAACTTTAAAAAAAAATATGACCAAGGAGTTCTGGGCTGAAGCTCGTACATCTTCTCATGACGAGATCTAAACTATGTTATATAACTCTCTTTTGGAGAGCAGACCCCTTCCAACGTGAATCGAACATGTGACTTTTAGACCTTATGTTTTTAGGATCGAAGAGTTTAACCACTAGGCTAACTCATCGTTGTTAAAAAACAATTCTAGAGGAAATCCTTGAAATACCACTAAAAGATGTTCAAATTCCAAAAATACCACACACTCCCAAAAATTTCAAAATACCACTTAATTATTTTATTCCAAAAAATAGCACAAACATATAATGTAAAAATTAAAGGTTTAGAATTTAAAACGTGAACCTCATAATTATCATTAGATTTTTCTCTCTCTACGATTTCTCTCGCCGATTGCCCTTGTCTTGTACTCTTTCTCTCTGCCACTAGTGTCAGGTGGCTACGCCGGCGCTCAGCAGTCTCTTTTCGTCTTTGATTTCTTTTTTTTCTTTGTATAGGCTCTTTGCTTCTATAGCCTCTAGGTCCGATCTCCTCTGCCATTTTACACTTGTCTCACCACCGTGGGATATTTGAGGTTGTACGCGCCTCTTCGTTTGCCGGTTCAACCACTATGGAACCTCCTGGTTATCTTTGTTGTCTAATCTTTTGCAGGTTCGCTACGTGGTGTTTGTGCCAATCTTTTGGTTGCATGCAAAGGAGGTTGTGTGAGACTCATGCCGGCTTTGGTGTTTATACAAAATGTCTGGAATGGTGGTGGCTTTGGAGTTCCAGTCCTAGATGGCTATCAGCGGTTTCTATTTGGTATATTCTCCACTAGGTGGAACTCGGTCTACCATGGCGATTCTCTCACGCGGTGGATGGTCTGGGATGGAGCTGGATCCGACTTGTATACTTTTTAGGTCAGCGGCTTGGATGGTGGCTGGAGGCGGGAGTGAATCTACAAGGTGTCCTAGGGTTTTCTCAATGGTGGGTCTGGATTGGGCCTTTTTCAATTTTTGGAAGCCCATCTGCTTTTTATGCAGCCCAAGTTCCTATATTGTTTATGTAAATATGTGGGCATGTTTTCCTTTGTGTGTTATGTTTGATCTTAATAATGCCAACTTATTGTACTTAGATAGGGAGGAACAAACTCGTTCAGGTATTTATCTCGTATAAAATTTTCCGTTTTGTTGGTGTAGATTATCTCGGTCTAGAAAGTTATATCTATCTAGATTCCATGGTCCTTCGGGACTTAGTTCACTTATTTTAGGAGTAGTTGTATCTTCTCCTTTAGAGAGCATTTACCTCTTGTGGGCTTGTGTCTTTCTCCTGGTGGGACTCATCTTCCCCCTAGTTATGGGTTTATTTTCTTCTTTTTAATCTAATACAATATAGTTTTTTTTTTTTTTGATAAAGGCTAATACAATATAGTTGACAAAAAAAAATTTAGAATTTAAATTTTTAAGTTCGGGTTCACTAAATAGAGTTTATGGTTTAGTTTTGAAGGGGTAGAGTTTGGTTTTAGGGATTTAAATTTGAAGTTTTTAAATTGTTTGAAATTTGTAGTATATTTGAAAGAAGAATAATTTTGTGGTATTTTTGGAAGAAATTAATAATGTGTGAAATTTTTGGATACACATATTATTTGAGAATGTCTTTTCTTTATATCATAATATTCTTAAGCTACAAAATTTATAGATCACCAAAAGCTACCGAGATCTAGAAGTGAAGACGGAGCGGCGGAGTACGGAGGCCACCGCGGTCTTCTTCTGAGCCCAACGCCAGCGCACCGTCACTCTGAGCCCACCGGTGATCCCAGCGCCGGTGGGTCTTGCATCTCCAGTCGCCCAAAACTGATCCAAGCTTCCAGCAACACCATCTCCTTTTCTTCACGTTAGACCCACCGCCGGAGAGAAGCAGCTGTGCGGTGAAGCTTAGCCGGTCGGATCTGCATGCAGGTGCACAGCAAGGAGGACATCGTGGATAAGGGCGTCGGATCCTCAAGGTGAGTTGGTTTCTGTTACCGGAAGAGCAAGAGGTTCGAGATTTTCCGGTGGTCGCGTGAGGACAGAGGCCACTTGTTATCCTGTTTCTTCTTCTCCGACGGCGACCGGAGCCGTCCTCAACTCACCAGAAACATACTCCGGCGAGCCGAACTCCGATGAAGCGCTTCAAAGACTTGTCTCCTCTTCCTCTTTTGCGTTTTCTTGGGTCTTGTGTGGGGAGCGGTGACGGTCCTGTGTCATCGCTCTTTCGGTGTTGTCGTCGGGCCACCGGAGGTCCTGTTCCGGTGGTTCCGCAGTTTAACGGCGGTGACGGCGACTTTAGGTTTTCTAAAGTTGCTAAGGGTTCTAGGGTTTCAGTATTCTGGGCCAAGTTTATTGGGCCTTAGTAACCCAAACCGATTTAAGGGTTTTGGGCTTGCTGTTTTGTTATGTTTGAGGTTTTGGGCTGAATGGTTTTGGTGTATATCTGGGCTATTATAAGCTTTTAATAGAAAAAACTTTACAAAAAAAAAAACCAAAAGCTTATAAAAATAAGTTCTGGATTTGATAAATTCTCAACAACAAACAACTTAAAGTTATGCTCCGACTTGTCTAGCCTCCGCTTTTGGGTTTTTCTTGTCTCCGGCCTATGAGGTGAGAGTATACTTTCCTTTCGTGCTTAAATCTATACAAAAAAAAATTAATTTTATATATATATTTTTTAATCTTTGTGGGTGAACGTTGTTGGTAGTGATAGCATATAGAAACAGAACATACAAGAAGGAAATAAAGCAGCATCAAACAATTTCTTGTAAGAAAATTATGAAGTAAATAATATTTTTATTATGTAGGCCCAAGATGTGGAAGTGTCTTTTCTTTTGTTTTGTTTTGGAGGTGTCTTTCCATTTCCATATACAAACACAACCGAATTTTCTATACTTTTCCCGGGTTTCATCGATTACTGAGGGAACAAAAAGACCATAATAAGTACCGATTTCGACTATCTTCAATTATTGGCCTTGAGGCTTATCGACACAGCGATGAACGCTTTGTTGTTTTATGAAGACTGATTGATTTGAGTTTCTTCTCCATCAATTTTTTGTTTGTTTGTTTGTTGACGTTCGAAAGCAGCACACCTATGATCATGTTTTCTTTTAATAACCGTCTTCAGTATAGGCGTCGGTTAGCGTCACAACAGTTAAAGTTGTACCCCTACTCATTTTCTACAGATTTTTTCCGTCCAATCACATTTTTACTATTCTACTTTTAGGGTCCAAATGGTAGTCATTAAAAAATATTAGTGGAATTACATGAATAATAATAATATGTAGAATAAAATGCAGTGGAATATTAGCGGTTAGAAAAACAAAAAGAACGATTGTAGAAAAACATATGTTGAAGTTAAATGGTAACGATTTAGAAGAATACAAAAAATTAATATGATGTATATATATATATATATTATAAAGTAATGATTATATATATTTTATTATTAATAAATATGGTAAAACAATTATAAAAATAAATTAAAAATTATTTATCACAATATATCATGCGTACCTTTTTCTCTAAGGCTTTCACAATTGTTCTGCTTGTAATGCTTTAATTGTAGAAATTTTAGAATGAGATAAATATTACGTAAAGAGTAATTTTCTCTATCTTAATTTCTCAAATCTTTTAGTTCTCATTTATAAATTTATATACAAAATTAAAACCTTTTAGTTTATTTAACAATTTTATTTTAATTTCATTTTGTTAAGATCTATTTTATCTAACTTAAAGATTATATATTTTATTATTATTATCTTATATTTATAATTTGAAATAATAGTTTGTATATAAATTTTTTATGTCCCCACCTAATTACTAAAAAATTTTATACTATTTTGATTAACAAAAAATTCATTATTAATTAATTTATTTTAAGCATACATGAAAATCAATAGTTAGTATATTTTTATCACCTAGTTATAAATCTAAAACAAAATATTTTAACATTTTAATATATATTTAAAAGTTACAACTTCCAAAGTTTTACTTATCAATCAAACTTTTATTTTAATTTAAAATAAAAGTCACAATTCTTACAACCAAATATCAAATCTCGACAGCTAAAATGTCTACAATGAAAGCCTAAAGTCACAGTTTTTACCAATCATCCCCTATAACGTTAAAATATTAAGGACTGATTGGTAATGACTTTGACAATACTACTTTTCCATAGCATTTTGGCTGCAAAAATTTTGGATGTAAGAATTGCGATTTTTATTAAAAAAGATATAGATTGATAATTAAAACTGAGAAATTTGTGACGGTAAAATTTAATATATATAGATTTTTTGTTTGAAAAAAAATATTGGAGTTGATTGTTCGTGGCCGTGAGAGTAACTTTTAATCTTAATATCTTACTTGTAAAAGATAGAATTTTACATGATAGTTGTTATTTTACAAAGAAAAATAAGGGGTTCGTTGGCTAACTAGCTTTAAAAGCTATAAAGACTTTAAAAAAGATTAAATCTTTAAAGGTTTTTACTTTTAAAAAACTTTTACAATAAAATAGACTTATGTTTATTGATAGAAGTCTTGTTTTGTAGGCTTTCAAAAATAAATTCACGTTAGAGTGAAAATCATGTTTTGACTGTGAGAAATTTTTGGAACACTTTTAGGGTTCTAGAATCTTTTTAACATTAAAAATTTGGTACTAAAAATTTGGTTGGTCAAATTGTTGCTTTAAACATTTTAAATTTAAATTTGATTGGTTAAATTTGATTGCCAATCAGCCCCATTATATATAATAATGTGCTAATAGTTACATCTCTAGATAAAACTTTAGTTTTAGTATTTCATTATGTCAAACTAGTGGTGTTTCAGTAACTTTTATACCGACATATTTGCAGGTTCGAGATCACTAGAAGGTTAACCTAGAGATGGCGTCTATGTTTAGCCTAAACCTAAGACTAGTCATCCTCCCTCTATTTCGTATGCATCTACTATTTCTACGCTTTAACTGATTGGCACTATAAATTAGACTATCTTTTTTCTCCATACTTTAGATAATTATTTCATATATCTCTTTACAGTTGTCATCTAAATCTTTACTTGATACTCCTTGCAATGCTTGTTCTACGAATAAAATACATAAACTTCCTTTTTGTTTGTCAACCTCTTGATGTATGATTGTATGGACCTCACATATTGTCTCCTTTGATGGTTTTAATATTTTGTTATATTTGTGAATCATTTTACTAGTAATATATGGTTTTATCCGCTTAAACTTAAATTATATGTTGTTGATGTTACAAAATTTAAAGTTTTTACTGATAAAATTCATATTTTGTAGGCTTTTAAAAGACTCACGTTAGAGTGAAAACCATGTTTTTGACTCACTACAAAAAAACTAAGGGTATTGTGACGTTTGTTTGAGACGAAAAATTTTGGTCACCAATCAAAGACTTTTGAATACGTTTTTGTGACTAATTATTTTCTGTCGCAATTTCATCGCTATTTCGTCACTATACTGCACATAAGAATTCGTAACTAAAAGTAGTCATATATTTCAACGTAAATATAACTATAATATAACAGTAACATATGTGACTATAATTTGACAAAAGATATAGTAGTAAATTAGTTGTGTAAATGTGATATACATGTAAATCAATATTGTAACAGTATGATGACTAAAAGAACACTCAAAATTTATCATTTAAATTAACGTTTAAATTAAGTATTTATATTTAGGCGTTTCTTAGTTTTTAGGGTTTTTGGATTTTAATTTTGTTGTAAATGCTAACTTTTACACAAATTTGAATGATATCGCTTTTAGTTTTTATTAATATTTATTTTGATTTTCAGTTTAACTTGATAATTTAATATTATTCAACTGCTAAAATTGTTAAATTGAATATCCATTTATTAATAAAAATATTATTACTTATAAAAATAAAGAATTTCCATGAAAAAGTCAAAAATTAAAGAATATCGACAAATTTATCAAAAATATACATACAAATTTATTTCATAATCTTTTAAAATAAACACAAATTAAAATTTTCATCATTTTTAAGAAAAAAATTGATTTACAGAATTTTATTTTTAATTTAATTTTATATTTTTGTAATTTTAAATTTTCAAAACCAACTGGAGTAGATTTGTGTGTTCATATTTATCTCTTCTTGATTTTGTCTTCATGGTAGGAATTGGTAAAATAGCAATTTCTAAAAATAATAAAACATATGAATATAATGCGAAAAAACCAGGCCTTAGTTGCTTCCTTATATTCGCCGTCCCTTTACCTACCATGATACAATCTTCATATCTAATGCGAAAGAACACTTCTCCCACTTCGATAATGAGAGATCCACCCCTCAATCTCATTCTCTTTTCTCTTCGGGTGTGATAGTTCTAATCGATCCAGTTCAAAGAAAAAAGGCGTCAGAGGAAGTATAAAACGTTGGCCGAAGGCTATTGTACTAAGAACTTGCATCTTTTGTGAGTAATTTTTCTGTTACGAAGAGGAGAGAGAAGGCCACCGATGTTGTTGTTGTTGCCGCCGGCTTACGCATTTGATTAATTCCGGTTAGAGAAAATTCCTTATGTGTATTGTTGATATGTAACACTCTATATCTCCCCCTTTGGAGGAGTATAAAATCATTTTAGCTTTGTCATCGAGTTGTTTGATGTTCGATGCAAAGTAATTGAATTCAACAAATTATTGGTCATATTTAATCGTGAATCACATAGTTCAATGTGAATGTGCCGCTTGAGAACTATGTGGCTTGATAATATTAGAATGTTAGCTTGTTTAAGTATCTAGATTATTTTTCTTGTCTATTATTCTATTATTATTTGTCGATAGGTTTCATAGTGTCATCTTCTTATTTCTATTATTTTAATGTTTGTACTTTCAGTTCTGTTAACATCATTGTACTTTGCACTGCCTTATGTTTCATGTGTCAAGTATCTCCTATATGAATCTATGAGTATATTTGCTTATCAAGATTAAAAAAATTCACATGTTACAAGTGCCCATGTGAAAAGGAATTGAACAACGCCCATGTCTCCATGAGCGCAAAGCCTTTTGCTACCAATGAGTATGTTTGGCTTATCGTATTGTCCCTAGCTTCTTCTAGAATGTATTATGATGCTCAATGCTTTTGTTTTTGTTTTGTATATTTTCAGTTAAAACTCTATCTACTGCAGGTCTCTACATTGTTAGCATTATCCATCCTTATTACCATTGGTAATGTTTACCAACAATGTTTACAGTTCTCTCTTCTTATAGGTCCCCTAATTAATCCATAAAATTCTTATGGTAAATCATGGAAGTATGTAAATCATAATTGTTTGATTGAAGCACAAAGACCGAGAAATCTGTTAAGCACCCTCACCACCATGGTTTCCGTAAAGCTCGAAGGAGACACACTATACCAGGTGAAAATTTGACGCACTTAAAATACATTTTTAGCAGCTTACGGTATGTAATATTAAACCTTGAAAATAAAATTCTTATTACAGAATATCAGAAAATAGTAAAGTATTCTTCGCATACAGTAGTATACTCATCGTTAGATAATGATTTTTCATTCTTTACTTCTTTGAGTTGAATAAATTTACATACAGTTATGCTTTATATCGAACTATTGTAACTTATAGCACCCACAACTTTTAAAGGCTACTAAACTCTAAAAATTTATAAATCTTTTCGCTTAACTTGTATATGTGATGTAGTCATGTAACGTGGTTTTCTTGTTTATAGAAAAGAAAACCACATTACATGACTACATCACAATTACAAGTCAGTTTTGACTTTCATTTTTATCTTGTCTTTTGGATGTTGCTATTGATGATGCTGCTAAAATAATCTCTGGCAAAGTTAACTCTATATGCTAGTTAACCCACAGTGAAATCATCATATATAGCTTACTCATTTTGGAAAAAAAATTTGTCCTTTCTAACTGACAAAAAAACTTAATGTTAGAGTGAACATTCAAGATACAATTTATCAAATGTCCTTGTAATTCTCTGTAGTGCTTTTGGTATATATATATGCAGTGTTTGTGATCAGTATGTTGTAGGTTTTTTATTTTTTCTAATTAGCCTTCCACAATGATGATTTTAAGAGTCTTCTCCAAGATAACAACGTCAAAATCCAAAAACTTAACTCTTTTTATTCATCATTGTATCTAGATTATGTACATATACTAAATCTCTATTTGTGGTAACATCTTGATTTTTCTTCTTGAACCAAGACAGATGAAGTATAAGAAGTTGAAAATAGCTCAAAGGGAAAGAGAAAATGGTAGGGGGATCATCTGATGATGAGTCGATGAGAGTGGTAGAGTGGAAGAAGTGCCGAGGACAAGATCAAAGACAATATGTATGATTATGGTGATGGTATGTACTTTTTAGCATTGTGTTATATGTGGATAGAAGAAGAAGACGAGCATGGAGACAACGAAGACGAAGAAGACACTCTTATAGAGTGAGACACATATGTAACAAATATTGTGGCACAATTTGTTACGATTATATACGATAATTTTCTTGTAATGGATAAAAAATTTAAGATTATGATCATAATAAAGAATGACGATTTGTGACAATATATCTTATTTGATAGTAATTGTGATGGACAACCAATGATCAATTAGTGTTTGGTAATGACTATTTTGATACTATACTTTTGTCACCATAAGTGACATATTTGAAACGTTATTTTAGTCATAAAAATGACAATTATGAGACGATGATTTTAGTCTCTATGTGATAAAAATTTGTTACTCTTATGAATCGTAACATTTTAAGACAAATAGTTACTAAATAATTCGTTATAAATTGTGTGACGTTTTGGTTACAAAAAATTTTTTGTGACACATGTATTTTGACTGTTCAAAAATCATCACAAATTTGTAACAATTCCTTTATTGTGACGAAAAATCTATCATTGTGACGAAAGAATATGTCGCAATACCCTCAGTTTTTTTGTAGTGACTGTAAGAGATTTAGGAACACTTTTAGGACTTTACAAACTTTTTAACATTGAAAATTTTATTGGTTAAATTGTTGCTTTAAAACCTTTTAATTTTAATTGGAATGGTTAAATTTGATTGCCATTCAACCCCATTATATATAATTATTTTTTTTTCAAAGGAAATTAATTAAATAGAGGGGGCCTGTTATGATAGGGGGGAAGGCCCACATAACAAAAAGCCCTACAACCAAAACGAACTGAGCTACGATCCAAACGGAAAAAGAAATGAGGAAAGCCTTTAGAGGCCCGCAAAAGACAAACAAGAATGCTCATAAAGAGCACCCACCTAACAACGATGCAGAAACAGGGGAAAAACTAAAACAGAGGAAATAAGGGAAATCAAGCAGCAGAGGAAGATGCATTCTCAGCGACAAAGAAATCTTGTAACCACAGGGGGAAGCCAGACGCAACATACGATTGGAGGCGAACATCCTTGATTACGCTTTGAGCAATGAGAAAGGATCCTCTGTTAGCTGATCTTGGCACCTTAGAGCATTTCCACCGGGAAAAAGAAGAGAGGGGGGACCAAAAAACCTGGAGACGGGGCGAGAAAGCTGGCCAAAGATGCGGAGATAGCAAAGCATTGGACAACGAACAAACTTCCCATTCAAAAATGACTGAAGAGAAATTTAGGTGAGCCATACTTTCCACTGCCCAATGAGCCACTTTCCATATGAGATCTTCATTAGAGGAGATATCTACAAAAAATGACCGGCTATGGAGAAGCACGGAGGCTGAGGCATCTCTTACCACCCAAGCACCACCTCCTAGCTTCTGGTGAGATGAAAAGCTCCATCCCACATTGCATTTTATCCAAGGATCCAGAGGTCTCTGCCAAGATTTAGCATGAGCTGATAGAAAAGCAGAGTTACTCTGAGAGGATGCAGGGGAAGCAGATTGGCTAGAGAGCCATAATTGTGATTCTTTTTTGGATTTTTGAAGCAAATCCAATGGTTGATCACTGATTCCTTCAAATATTCTTGCATTTCTTGACTTCCATAAGAACCAAACGATCCACGGAAAGTTAAGCCTTGACTCTTTTGGTATTCTTGGGTCTTTAATGATCTGAAACATGTAGTGAAAATTCACAAAGATTGATGTTTCAGAGAACCCATTCTGGGGACTCGGGATATCTGATAGTGCCCATGCCATTCTAGCTGGTGGACAATTGAATAAAATGTGGTTGATTGTCTCTACAGCCTGACCACAACCACTACAAATTGAGTCCATCCTCACACCTTTCTGAATCAGCAAATCTGCAACAGGAAGTGCAGAAGACATTGCCCTCCATATGAAGTTTTTAATCTTTGGAACTGTTTTCAGGTTCCAAGCCTCCACTTTGAGGTCATTAATTGAGGGTCTACTATCAGCATTGAGGGCAATCTGGGAGTTGAATAATTGAGCAGCCAGCTAATTACCAGATTTCACAGAGTATAAGCCACTCTTGTTGTATCTCCATATCCAAAAATCAGCTCTATGGGGGGACTGGATTAGAAGCTTCTATGATTTGAGTATCTTCTCTTGAAAAAAGCTCAGCTAGTTTGGGTTTTATCCAGCATTTGAGAATAGGATCAATCAGATCACTTACTTTTAATGTTAAATCTATGAAGGCATGGATCATATCTGGAGGTCTTGGTCCATTAGAGAAGAGCCAAGAATCTT